>CM070093.1:10427500-10550000 GCA_036178185.1 Liparis tanakae
AAAAAAAAAAGCGGTTCCACTAATTGGGAGCATGGCAACCCAAACTAGGAGTCCGGAGCGCTAGAAATCAGGGGAAAGGGGAAGTGTTCCTTTGGGTCTCGGCATAACAATATACACATTTTTCACATAGCGCAAGCTGGCTATTTATAAAAAACATAAATAAAAGGCTCAACATGACCAACAGTTCCTCTGACACTGGGTCTGCATGAGTGGTTAAAGAATCACTTGGCTGGACACGACATACCTCCAGTAAGACCTCACTTTAGGAATATTTAAAGTTTGAGGAGTGTCTAGACTTCCGGGTTCCTTCAGTAAAGATCATGCAGATAGGAACGAATGTGGTTTTCCAACATGTACACCGACTCAGGCCTGTCAGACACCTCGGTACAGAGTATGGATCCGGATAAAGTGTTATTGGGCTGCACAGAAGAGCCTCTTTCATCTGAAGATCTGTGAATAAAATGTCTGGATTTCAGAAATACTTAAGGCAGTGTACACAAGAAATAATTCAACTGAATGCAGTCTGATACTTTAAATATATTTACTGTGAAATGCTATCAGATGAAAATTAGTCGGTAGTATTTTTAATTAAAGAAACTGTACTCCAGCAGAAGTATTCCTTCACTGATTGCGAGAGCAGAGGTCTTATTGTCAGCGGGTTATTCAATCAGTCCGAACTCCACAGTCCTATCTCTGAGGGTGGACCGCTCCTGTGCATGGTCGTAGTTACTTAACTTATTATTCAGAGGCATTATTTGTTGAGTGAATACCTGCTTGTGTCTTTACTAATCAATGCCTAGTTAAAGTGTGGCTGGGAAATTCCGCTCAGCCTCTAGTCGGTGAAGATGAAAGGGGTCACACCTAGTGGCGAAACTAAGTGCTTATGTTTAAATTGACAGATATAGTGTTGATGGCAGCATCAAAGGCCAACGAACAACGGTTACATCACGATGCGTTCACGCTCTGTCCAGTGAAACGTTTTGAGTATTGGACAACGGTCGATTACAACGCTTTCATAATCTCGTAAAACACGGCTGGTGAACAACTGGAATAAATGTAGTTGTTAAAATTGTTGTTATGAATAGATGTTAGAGATGAATTATGAGCGGTGGAAATTATCTCTATGCAGCATATAATACACAATTAAAACTACTTATTCGTTTTAAATCAATAAAAATACTATTTTTTCCACCTAAAAATTTGAATGGTGTTTTTATGACCCAAAAAACCGATATAAATTATATCAAAAGGATAAAAAGTCAATTTATTATGTTTACAGTGACGGTGTAGGAGCGGTTTGAATTATTTTGGGGACAAAGAATGCATAGCCTCAAGACTGCTATATTTAAAAAACAAAAAGGGACCTAATTGTGTGTTTTATCATTTATTACAACAAGTAAAGCCACAATCGAATAAAAAAGAAGAAATGACTGGAAAGGTGTAGGCAGAAGCATACAATGCTTATATATTCCTGTCCTTAAGATCTGAATCTGCCAATAGGGATCATCAATGATCACAATTAGTATTTGCGGTACAAACAAATGTGATCAAGAATCTCTAAAGGTTACAGTACATCACTCCCCTCCTCCTGTTGAGCTGATCCGATCTGCGACTGACCCGAATACGATCCGACCCCTGAGTTTTATGATCCGTTGCACCACTAGTCAAATTAGCGCAACCTTTTCACAAAGGTCATTAATATTAACTGACTGACGAAGCCGGTAGACGAGAAGTGAGACGTTTATGTTCTTCTGCATTTGTTTATACACTTCTATTCTCGACGTATCCCTGGCAGGATGTGAGAAGAATGAGGTGTCACTGGTATGAAAACACGGTGACGGAAACAGATTTATGTTACAAAGTCACAGATTAATTTTAGATCAAAAGATGAAATGAGGTATTAGAAGCAGCTGCTCCCTGTGTGGCAGCTGATGCAGCAGCATCATCCCTTCAATGGGGCGTTTTTTAAAGTAAAACCAAGAGCTTGCAACAAACCCGCTGTTGCTTCATAATGATCTAATATATTCTTATTTATGTGCCAATATTCTTAGATTTTTTTTGTTTGCTTACAAGTAATAAGTGTCATTAAATCTCACTCTGATGTTGTGTAATTAACCATGTCAGAGGATGTAGAGCAGCAGAACACAGACCTCAAATCACCCTTTTAAATTACTCTCTTCCAACAGATGAACAAGCACTAATATTTATAAATACTTGGAATTACAGGTCCAAACATTTCAAGGGGAAGTTTTAATAAACACTTTCCTTTATTACTTTACTTTATTATATTTTATGACTTACTTATTAGTTATTACATAAATAAGCAATACTAGGACTTATACCTCTGTTTCGGTTAAAGTGTTTCCATTTCATTGTAAAAGTTAGTTTCCAACTGCATATAATATGGTAAATACAGCCTGAGCAAATAACCCCTACATCTTCTTTTAACTCCTTGATGTATATATAGAGAGAAAAAAAAAGAAGTGTGTGTGACACAAATCTGCACTCTTATAAGCGTCTTCCATCACTCCCAGGGGATCACCCTCTTAGGGAAGTGACTACTATATCCCCATCCTGTCCGTTCACAAGAGAGGCCCGATCCGTTCTGGCTGCTAACTTATTTAAGAGCTCGTTAGCCCCATGGCGTTCACGGCACCGAAGGTAAACGCACAGAGACGGGGGAAGCACTCTTTTTAAGTGACAATGCGATCCGCATTTCCAGTGTCAATCCAATTTACTAATATGGATTATTGCTGAATTAAAGAGAAGATGGCAGGGTTTATGAACAAACATTAGGAAGATTTCCCTTGAGAAAACTCACCATACAGTATATGTGAATGTTGGCCCTCCTGCATATTATCTTATTCCCTGTGTGTGCATACAGTTCATCTCTGAAGCTTCATAATGAACCCCAAACTGAGTGACTCCAGATTTCACTTTGGGATATGGAGGCATGTTGTGTGGAGACCTGGAGCTACGAGAGCAGAAGGTTTCAAAGAGACGCCGGTTAGTTATATCTGACATTCATCATGGGGTTTACCACCCAGCACATGGGCAGAACAACTACGTGTCTATTTATTTCCTGTTCTTAACTTCCCTTTCATCTGTGGCTCACAACTATGGTCTAAATATGCCAATTAAACCTCATCCTCAATGATTTGGATTAGGAAGATCACCCAATGCTGTGTCCATGATTGTTTCTGAGACAAATCAAAAGCATCTCCTGTGATTGTACTGGCCGATCACTTACTTTATTGTGTTGTTTTAAGGCAGGATATCTATTTAAATTACATTTCAACCAAAAAGTGGGCATCACCAGTTTCAAAGGGGAATTTATGAATCCACCTAAAAGTGAATGTTGTCGGTTTGTCGACATGACTACCCTCTCATCTTTTTGTTGGGCTGCCGGTCTTCCTTCCTGTGCATCTGACACATCTGACAACCACATCCTCATCTTTGTGTTTATAACTTCCTCATCTTTGTCTCGCAGGTTCAGTCAGTACCCGATCTGACAAATAGACATTCAAAGAAGGAGCGGTTTCTGGTGAGAAAAAACCCTGGTGAGAAAAATAAAGACACACAGGTCCTGCATCTCTGTCTCCATCGAGTAATTGTCTAGCTGTGTTCTTCCCTTCGTCTCCAGAGACGGAGAATGCAGTTGTGACGAGCAGTAAAACTCAACCATTATACCGCCGTTTTCTTTTTGTTGTTCTCATGGTAATGCCACTCAGCATAGGTGCTGTACAGTCCCTGTAGATATACATCATAAACTAAACATTTATCTTGGCTTGTATTCATTTTTGCTAAAATTTGGTAAAACAAATAAAATCCCTGAATTAAGTGAGGCAGCAATCCATCCGTTTGTCAGATTTATGTTGACCATTTATTTAAATATATTCACACAGATATATTTTTGAAGTGGTTACGGTGAAACAAGTTACACAATTGTATAAAAAGGGTGGTTTGCTAATGGTCACTTCTCAAATTGGATGTGGTAAAAATGACAGTGCTCACAAAAAAATATCAGCCGAACACACAAACTCAGTGACACAAACATAGTGTTCACTCACCCACACAGTTGTCACAGAGGCTGCAGTGGGAGGCCCGCGGCGGTCTGAAGATCTTGCAGGTGAAGCAATACTTCAGCTTGACCGTCTGGCCGTTGATGACCACCTCCTTGGTCCTGGGAGGAGGTCTGTAGCCTGTACCGCCATTAGCCACATCTTGGAAAGATCAAAGAGAGAGAAGCAAGAGAGGCACGTAAGAATCAAAGTGATACGACCGTTAAACACACAGCGTTCCCCCAGCTGAGCTTCACTCGGCCCCAACGGTCCCCTAATACAGAACTATAGTGTGCATTGATGACGCGGTGCCTTGTGAATATTCCAGTGTCGGAGAAACTAAGCACTATATGTATATTTGGCAAACTTCTGGATGGGATACAGTACGAATACCAGCATGTCCATGTGCCATTAGAAGAGGAAAATAACTAAATCTAAGCGACTGAATAAGCTGTTGAATAGATTATAAACTATTACTTCATTGTAGTTTTAAAGCCATTTTTCAAGGTATATTTACTCCGTTTCGATAACAACCTGGTCCTCAATGCATTTTGGGTGCATGTGGTCAAGCACTAGCCGATTGAGATCCGATTACAACAACTATTTCAATAAAAAGGGTTATTTGTAAAGCAGTACTATAATAAATGCCAAGATCCCTTTATTAAAACATTACATTATTCATATATTATGTTTCAAAGGGATGTTTGAAACGTAATCTATGAAGAATGTAATGCTTTAATCATTATCTCTTCAGCATAATGAAATAAAGTATGTAAAAACTCGAGGCACTGTAGAATTATAGATAATACATTTCTCTTATAAGATGAGTAAAACTAATCCCCTAGATTGTACCGTCTCTGTTCAGCTTGTCTGTTTGACTTTGTCTCGAGAGCGTTGAATCTCTACACGGCTGAAATCTTTACCGATATGCAATTATCTCTCGCTTTGATAAAAGGTATATGTCATGATATCCGTAGCTCGAACAGTGTGAACACGGACAACCCACACAGCTTATTATATTTAATGAGTTCCTCCAGTCTAGCTCTTTTGTGCGAGCTTTACAGATCCAGTGTCACACCTTTTGTACTGCAGATAAAACACAACCACCCTAAAATAGATGGAACATGGAATCAGCTGCTACACCGACTTCACTTGAAACCAAGCTCAGGTAACATGACCAAGTCTGCGATTCAACACGCACTTAACACCATGATCCTCAGACTGCAACACAAAAAAAAAACATGTTGGCATCAAAGGGCTTTCGGTGGAGGACAGCTGTGATGACAGGCTAAACGCTAAAGATGGGAGCAATGGTAGTGATTTGCAAAGCCATTAAAAAGGTAGAGCATGCTTCATGGTATTGCTCAGCTTGCTTTGAGCACTCTGCGCCCCGAGAGTCGGAGATAGTGTAGGAAGACCGTTCTGAGATCAGTTACACAGAGGCCCTTAGCATTGCTAACAGAGTGGTACATGTGTGTTAGTGGGCTGGATGGGGACTGAGAGCATCGTGTCGAAAGGAGTGCGGAGGACGCAGTCAGTTATGTTGTATTGAATGTGTCTCTGATGTGGTCAATACCTCAGAGCAGGGTTCTTACACATTTTGACCAATGGATTTCCATGACTTTTCCATGACTTTTCAATGACTTTAAACCAAATTTCCACGACCAAACGGTATAAACATGAACAATTTAGAAAATGTTGTGTGATTTTGAGCGTCTTTCTTGAAACAAAAGATACATTATTTCAAACTCGACGTAAATGAACATGTGAATATAACAATATTTCCATGACTTTTCCAAAACCTTTATGATTTGAGTTTTTTCCATGACTTTTCCAGGCCTGGAAATGACTTTTCCAGGTTTTCCATGATCGTACGAACCCTGTCCGAGGGAGACAACAATTGAAGGGAGTGTGTGTGAAAGATTTGAAGCGCAATCCAGCTCCTACAGGAGAAGTCTCGTTGGTGAGATGTTCACGGAGCCGTGACATTTCTGGCTCTATTAGCACCTCAGGTGAAATAAAGAGCGATGGCAACAGACTGTAGGTTCCTTCCGAAGCATAAGAGGAAACCTCTAAATAAAAGACTGTCAGGAAGGTGACGATACATATGATGCAGACGGCAATTAGAAGCAGCGGAGTGGGAAAAATAAATTGACCGACACCAACCGTCTCCGTTGTCACAGATTGAAGTGGAAGGAGCCTTTTTGCTGGTAAGTAGTATTAACTGCCAGTCAAAGCTTAGCCCTACACTTGTTCCTTAGAGGCCTGACAGCTAAAGTTAAATTCAGCTAGTTCGAATAGGAAGGGATGTAATAGACGTGCAGACGGACACACATACACTGAGCCCACTCACACCCTCATCCACAAAGCTAAATGAGGATTCAATGTCAGCCAAACTGTGCTAGGCGTTGCCTGTTGAGATATAATGGGAAACTAATTGCTATCCCGCTGTGGATGTGTCCAGAGAAAACGGGAACCTTTACCTTCACAGATGGAGAAGTCGACAATGGTGTCGGCTATTGGCTAACATACAGAAGTACTGACCTCAACCTGCCTGTCAAGATGTACAAGGCACCAGCAGATTACATTCAGTCAAGCATCGATTTCAAGGTTTTGTACACAACAGCTGACTAGACAAAAAACAGTATCAAACACACCGTAAAAAAGTGGGAATTATCGATCATGAAATTAAATATAGTAACGGGCAAACGGTGTCGGAAGACATGACTTTTTTTTAAATATGTCGAAGCTTAAGTTTCATTTCCACTGCAAGGGTCACATGGTGGCAACGGTAAATTGTATCATAAGTTGAAATGACACTGATCAGACAAATCAAAAGTACAGAAGAGGAGAGAAACGGCTGCAATCAATTTGTCCAAAGCATCCGATCTTCCCATGTAATCATGCAGTCATTGCTTTTTAAAAATCGTAGTCAAGCCATGAAATAGAGAAAAAACTGTATACCACCTCAACTTATCAATCACCTCAAACGTTGTTCTACACCAGTTTACATTACTGCCCTGACGAACTAACTTCCCAAGTCATGTCCCAATCATCATCATCATCATCATCATCATCATCATCATCATCATCATCATCATCATCATCATCATCACAGAAGTAGAGAGTTGTGAGATATGCAGAGATGATCAGTCAGTAATATCACTTCATCTACCAGGACCAGTAGGACCAGTAACACCTGTAACACCAGTAACAGGCATAAAACAAGAAGCAGGCAAGCGTCGCCTCCATTTAAACAGACGTGCCATCGCCTCTCCAGAGGATGATGGTGGTTTGAAGTGTGGTTTTGGGCTGAGCTGAATGTTCGAGGTGGCCATGACAGGAAACCGCAGCATTAGTATGGCCAAACAAAACATGCCGTGTTTCCAATATCTGATGTGCTCCTGCACTGTTGCAGAGCATAGCGCTATTTGAACAGGAAACCAGCTCAACGACAACTGACTCGTGTTGCTTCAAAGGGGTGCTGGGGCCGGGAACATCCAACATAGCGTGACATATGTGGAGCATTCCTCCGGCATTGACGCGCAGAAGCCGTCAGACGTCTCTGACTTTGAGGACGAAGGAAACAACCAAGACATATCACACAGTGGCAGCGACATATAGAGTGCTGAGGGTTGACATATTTTTGTAAACTAATCCTACAAGGCTATAACTTTCTTAGCACTGTTTCCCTCAACAAAAAGCTAATGGGAAAACTCAATTTCCAATGGTTGCAGAAAATAAAGCTTTGTGGCCAATAAAAGTTTGATACTTGACTGTTTTTTCAGCAAGATTCAATTCAATTCAGTTTATTTGTATAGCTCAATTGCACAAATGACTAATTTGTCTCCGAGTGCTTTAAAATCTGTACACTACACATAGACATCCCTGTCCAAAGATCATTTTTACAAATGAAAAACCCTTTGCAGATGACAAAAGTAAAAAGGTTCAAACCAACTACACCCGGGTCACATGACTTCACCACCGATGAGCTAAAGGCAGACGAGTGTTCGAGTGACGATGGTTAGTCGACTCAAATGCCGACACGCTAACGAGTGAGATATTTACTGACGTCTTTATGTTATGGAACAAAACACTAAAATATCTTAAGCTTGTGTTAACAGATCTTATTTCAGGCATCCAGCCATCCAGCACAAAAATGCTCACACATTCCTGGGTCTTAGGACTCATTCCTGCAGCACTACTACTGAACCACAGACTACAGTGTGGCATCTTTAAGGACTGAGTATACGAACAATGAAATGCAAAACCAATCCATCATTTTTAATTTGCCGTTCTACTCCTGGATGTTATTCTGTGCTTCATTGTTTGAAAGAACGAGCGCAGATGAAATGAAGACGTTCAACATCTCTCAACCGTTCTCTTTTCCACAACAAGGGCACAGATAACCAATAGAACGCTATTACTAAAGGTAGTGTGTGTCATGCGGTCGTGTCTTTATTATTACGACGTTTGAACTTCACACGTCAGTGACACTGTTAGGTTTCCTCCATAAATATATATGTTATGTTATTGAAGTGCAAGAGAAAGATGTCTTAAAGCAGGCATAATGGATGGAGCTAGAGTGGATGATCAGCATATTGGGTCAACCAAGGCCAGAGTGATTACTCCTCCACAACAAGTTTGTTTGTCATCGCCTCCAATAAAACAACTCTACGGGGACGGCTCCGTTCCAGTCGATTTCTATTCCTCCGTCGCTGCCCCCTGCAGCTTTTTTTATCCCCTGACTATCATTTCTTTATCGATGTCTTTTTTAAGACCATGGTATTGTATGCCTGGGGACATGCCACGAATGAAGGAAGACTGAGAGGAAGAGAGGAAGGTATTTAGACAAAGGCGCTTCCAAGGATTGTCAAATAACTCTCTACGCCTCACATTATCAAAATAACATAAAGGTTGGATTGTACGATACGATTCAAGTTGTACGGAGTTAGGATTCAGCTGTCACTACGTTACATAGCCCTGTCCTGGATGTTTGGGGATTTACAAGTAGATGCTAAATAAAGAACGCTTACCTCAGCAAAAAAATTAACGATGCAGTTTCTTCTGGCAGATTTTAAATTCTTATGGGAAATTAAATACAATTAAAATAGTCCAATACCATGATAACCTGTATCCTCTGCACGTGTTAATCATTCTGCTTGTTGGAAGTGAGCCAACTGCACTATTGTCCTCTCTTCCTAGAATTTTTCTCTGTCTCATTCTGAACTCTATTAAACTCTTCCTCCCTTGCCGACATGACCCTCTGCATCTTTATAAACTTTCTGTTAAGTATGTTGAGAAAAGTCCCAACTAACTAACCAAGTTATAGACACAATGTTATTAAAACAGGGTGCCAGTTAGAGAATTATGTGTTTAATTAATTGCTTTGCCCCCATATTACAGTAAGAAATGGCTCTATTAATTCGACAAACCTTGGTTGAAACTTAATGTTTAGTTTGTAATTATTTAACAGTAAGATGAGTCCATTAGCTGAGTCACTTATACATTTTTAGAATCCAGAAGAATTTATTTCTTAACAGTGAAATACTTTTATATTGTCGCAGTTACCGGAATACCATAGAACATATGGATTTGTATCTATTGAGAGTGTGCTCACCCGTGTGTGCGGATGTGTCCGTCTGCGCGCAGCACGGCAGAGCTCCGATGCCGGCGTGCGCATCACTCTGCCGCGCGAGAACAAATGTGTTCAACATTATCAGCAGCTGGCGCTCTGTCCATTTGCGCACCTCACATTCTTCTTTTTTTTTTTCCATTGCAAACTTTTTTTTGACTTAGATCCTCAGGATTTGTCATAGGCGCTCGGGAAATCGGCTTAGATGCTCGCCCAAATTGTGTCTATGAAGGATCTGGTATCTGTAGGGGTATCAACTACGATCTGACACACCCCTATGTCACCAGTTCCAATCAGTTCAACCGCAAGTGCAAGTGGACGCGTGTGCCAGATTTCTAAGAACTATGCTCCCGTTGTTCCTAAGATAACACATTCACCAATATGGGAATGACATGAGGTCACCGTGACCACCACGTTCTAAAGTGTGCCATAAAGCCTCTGGTCCTGACTGTTGCCGGCCCGGACGAAAGGATTCCTATTCAGAGCACTGCATGTGCCACCCTCAAACACCCACACACCCATATGGACGGCTCCTCTAGTCATGAAAGCCGACACACTCGTGTGCCAGTCATTCCTCCAGCAGCACCAGCTCTAAGCCTTACCAAAAAAACGTTTCCTCTGCTGGCAACGAGTCGGGATGGCAGCTTTTGGAAAAACAGCATGGCTGCCCTAACATTCACCAGCTAGCATGACAATATGAGGTGGAAGGGAGGCAGCTACAGCCATCTCTCACTCCGGTTAATGCTTCAGAGTCTTCTGGATTTGGCAAGTGGCAGCTGAACTGACGCCAGCCTGTCTGGACCTGACATATTGGGCAGGCAGGCAGACATAAAGAGACATCAAACGCAGAACACCAAGGACAAATCAACTCTCGTCTCCGTCTCCAGCAGAGATAAACTACAGGCTGTGCCATCTTTCCAGAGCTCACACTCTTCTCCCAGCCCTTTAGAGGTGCATTATGTGTCCCTTTTGTGCAGGAATAACGTGCAATCCATTGCAAGTTTTATATGATGCAAACATAACATTATTTGATTTTTTTCTGATGTAGGCTGAACTTCAGACCACCCAACCTGACCTCCTTTTCACAGACATTTGGCCGAGAACAGAGATCTGCTCACAATGATGACAGAGGAGGCCTATCAGCTTTCCCTCCTCGAGTACAGGGAGCATGAGCAGCCTTGATGTCTTGAATTGTCCCAACAGATCAATAGGAGTGGTGTTAAACTAAAGAGTTGTAGCACTTTGACTTTTAAAACATCAATCCAGAGATACTACTGGTGAAATACAACACTTCTTGGACTACTGGAGGCTAAAGTATTCAGGTATTTTAAAATGAATGCAGCTAAATGCATAAATAGAAAGCATGTGCACAAGAAGGACGTTAAATAGACCCGAGAGTCTAATACATAGGTAGATTATCAATTGTAATACTCAATACATGTTAGTTATACCCTCCAATTGATGTGGATATTGTTAGTAACATTGTATTTGAGATATACATGCGACAGTTATGCAAATCGACAAACAAGTGCAGAGCATCAAATGGAAAAAAAAGAAACATAGTGGGAAAGAGCCATTACGTTATAGCAGCTCTGTGAAAGTTACCATGACATCATTATTAATATGGGTAGTGATTGCAAATATTATACACTATTGCACAACTCCAAAATGTAAAGAAAGAAAAAATGCTTCAAGACAAATTGGCAAAGAGCAAACAAATGTGGTAAAAAAAGATATTTTAAATATATTGTGAGGGGGACGACGACAAAGAAAGAGACGGGCATGTTTCCTCCTTAAAGACAGTGAAGTTGGGGGCTGTTGGGGCTTTGGGCGGTCAGGCCAAGAGCCAACAGACGTGCTACTGATGTTTTCACGACAAGCTGCCACGCCAAGCCAGACCCGAACAGCACAGAGCTGCACAGGTCGGAGGAACTGGGGAGGTGGTCCGACTACCAAGGCAGAGCAACGTGTGTCAGGAGAGACGCGACATTACCAGGACTACCGGAGACCGGCGGACAAAAGAGCAAGAGTGCAATTAGCAACTCAACAATGAAAAAAACGTGTTTCTGCCTTTTTGGGGGAAACAAAGTGACCTTTACCAGTGGCTTACATCGAACACTACTGGCTGAAGGATACAAAGCAGCTGAAGGATGTGTGTATGAAGGCTCTGTAACAAGCTAGGTTCTTTCAAACGGAAGGTAATGGAAATCATAACAGCGCCACATTAAAGCAGTCGATTAGTCTACTGCTATAAGCTATTCTATAACCGATACACGGTTTAACTTCTTAATGTAAACGTTCACCTTAACATTACATAATAATATACACATATATATTCATTCATTGGGAAAAGGCTAATCTATTCTATCATTTCACCACCTCCGAAAACATAAATTCAACTACAGGCAACAAATAAGACAATAATCCTTTTTCGGTGAAATGGAGATTTCGGTTTAGAAACTATTTAATTTCCAATTTGCTACACTTGAAAATGCGGAGCACAAAAGCCATTTGGTATGAAATGATGGAGAGAGGCTGGCAGAGTGTGGTATTTAGGTCAACGTTGTTCATATTTCAGCCTTTAATTTGTTTATCCTCTGAAAGAAATGCTTGCCAATACAACACCGGTGCACAGTGCCGTTTCAGCCCACCGCTCCGAGCGCTCTGTGCTTTACTTTCCATCCAAAAGCTTTTAAGTCGCCTAATGAGATTAATTAAGCCAGTCAAGAGTTTGTTTAACGAGGCCCAAGTGGCCTGCAGCACAACAAGTACCATCACTGGCAAATTAAAACCTCACATTCCAAATAAAAAAGGAACAACACTTTGAAGAGGGTTTAAAAAGTTAAACCGTGGATTAAAGGGGCAATAATCAATCTAGCTACAAGGGAGCTAACTTTTGGAGCCCAGTGATTTAGTCACGCAATTTACTGAACTGACATTGTTTCCAGTGTAAAGTCTAAAGTGCCCTTGATTATCTCCTTACCTCATGTAGCAGACGACACTCGGACCAAAGTATTGCACTATAGCAGCTTCTATTACGGCTGATGGTTGCATTTATGTAACGGGCTAATATAAATTCCGAACAAGTAAATTATATTCACTGCTTTGATGTAGTCTCTCAACATTTGCTTTGATTAATGAAGTTAGCGAGCACTACTTCAATATCTCCTAATTTAAATAAAACCATCAATGCTTATACCAGAGCTCACCATTAACTCTGAGGCTGAATGCAACACAAATCCATGGCCAGGGACGACTTAAATATGATATATCATTATTATGTTTTACTAGTTATGAAATGACACGTGTAGTAAAAGATATTGTGTTTATACAACAGATTGAGAAGTTATCCAGGTGAAATTCACGAGTCAGATCAAAATCAAGAGGGGAGCCATGTATGAAGCTGAGTCAAAGCAGAGTTAATACTTCACCTCAGTCGAAGCTTGAACCTAAATTCTTTAGCTACACAGACACAATCCAAACACATCAGCAAGTTAATCACTCTTGGCTCTCTTGGAGGTTGTAAAGGCACACACTAGATCCCTTTTGAACAGTACCACGCAGAGGCGCTCACTCAAAAACCAATACAGTATTTAAGATAAAAGGTAACCACTGGCTCAGACAGGGAGGAAGAGCCTGGAGATGCAAAATATATGAACTGAAAATAGTGGTCGATCAAATAATAAACAGGGGTGGTCAGAGAATATTGTAATATTAAGAGAAATCAGTCGTGTTTTTAATGCCCATTTTTATATATGAAAACCATTAAATTAGAGTCTTACCTATTTGCCTCTCCAAGTCAGCCGCTTCATCTGAGGAGGCCCTGGGCAGCACCCCTGGGTCACTGAAGCTGGTCCTCAGGAGCGTCCCCAATACGAACAGAAACAGCACACCTCCGACGACCGGGATAACTGGGGTCAGCTGCAGGGCCAGGAACGGACAGCTGGAAGGAAGGAAGAGATGGATAGAGGAAGAACGAATAAGCAAATGGCAAAGAGACACAGTAGTGCTTAGCTTAGTAGTAAATACCTGAAAGTTCAAAAAGTTAGAATCTTGGAGAATTACTGGATCAGTTGATGGCCCGAGGGGCATGTGTCCGTCTCCCCAAATACAATATGTGTGTACACAGCAAGGTCATAAAAAACACTGAACTACTTGTATCTAAATGAACATGCGGTAACCATGTTATCAGGGACGCTGTTGAGGAATGTAAACTCACACTGCGATTCGAGCCAAGGTTCCCAACACAATGTGCTCTTGTTCATCGACTCATCCATTGAAATAAAGAACCAAACGCAAACAGGTTTGGTTGATCACACCTTCAAGTATGGATTATTTTGTTGCTGATAATCCATCTGTATCAAATGCTTTTGTCAACTGACTTTTGTTAGAATAACCATAAGAGCATATGTAAAAAGAAAACCATGTATTATTTACCTCCAAAGTGCCTCATTTTAGAACAGGTATAGGCGAGTAGTTATTGTATATCTAGTGAAATATATACGACTATTGCGGGAGAAACACTGTTTTGCACAGAGGCTGAATTACATTTAATGCTGAAGGGAAAAAGCTGGTTGTTGGATATGTATTACGGCCATTCAGTAATGGTAAAGTTGATATTTCTTATATGTTTTACACAGTGAAAAACAACCTGGGGTCAAATTAACCCCAAAGAACACAGATGCGTACAAGTTGTGTACAGGACAGTGAAAACACATCATCATGTACATTTTAGTTTTTTTTAGTTGTCCCCAATTAATTAGAGAAAGTCATGAAATATGAAGCAAAAAACATTATGTCAATCATTTCTTTAGAGACGTTAAACATTGAATGGGGTCAAATTGACCCCAAAGGTAATAGGAGGGTTAAAGTGACATGGATAGCTACATTAAAGCATACCTTTTCCATAAAAGGTGTTCAACACTATTTTATAACTAATGTTACAGAAATGCTGCACTGAAGCTTTGTTTTTAAAATGTCACACCGTCTACTGCCCCTATTTAATTGCATTGACGCAATACAATTTTTCTTTCTGCACGTAGAACGTATTAGAAGATGCTGATGGACATCATATCGCTGTCCTCCTATCTAACTAGCCGTCAGATGGCAACGCCTCAGGAGGGCCGTTACATCCGCTGATCGATGCCAGCAGCAGTTATTCTGATATACCAAGCCAAACTATATTCAGGCTTGCCATGTTGGGTTCCTTCAATAGTAGCGGATGGAGAGGATGTAAACATGGGCCTGGAGCATGTGCTGAGATTTGCTGATATGTGCTAATTGTGTTCTAGCTAAGGATGCACAGATACCATAATCAGGGTTCTTACACATATTGACCAATGGGTTTTCATGACTTTTCCATGACTTTAAACCAAATTTCCATGATCAAACTAAAATCTCAGTATAAACATGAAAACTGTAGAAAATGTTGCGTATTGAGAGCTATCGCTGGATTACATTTTGAGCATCTTTCTTTAAAAAATATATTAATTATTTCGAACTCGGCGTAAATGAACATGTGATTTTAACACATTTCCATGACTTTTACCAAACTTTTATGATTTAAGTTTTTTCCATGACTTTTCCAGGCATGGAAATTACCATTTTAAAATGCCATGATTTTCCAGGTTTTCCATGACCGTACGAACCCTGCATAATGCCGTCTGTTCGATACTGTGCTTATGTACTAATACTGCGATACCAATACTTGCATTGTAGGACACATGCAGCCACTTCCCCCCAGAGCTCTGCACTGCAGCTCCATTCAGACAGATGTCTCTGCCCGGCATACTCCGTCAATGTTTACGCCTGTGTATTGCAAACCCGGGGGAACATTGCAAAGTGCTCAATCTGCAGCCATCAAGTGACACGCCGCTGCACACAATTCTTGATCTGTTTAGAATTTTGTCTAAGCTGTGACAAGCCGTAGCTACGACCCATTCCGTTATCCCATCCGAGTGGACACTCTTCAGTCCGTCTGCTTCTTTACATCTGGAGTAAGACTGGGTAAAGCAAATAACACTGAGATGCTGTGGACATCGGTCTGCAGGCAGGACAACACTGAGGCGCACAATCGTTTCTTCCCAACGTCATTGTATTGGACAATGACTGAGTGAATGTACTATAGACACACACAACTTGTGTTAGCCACAAGCTAACAGGGCCTCCTCTTTATAACCCTCAGTCTTCTGAACTGGGCTGGGCGGAGACACGTCCCCCGGCACCGTGTCCTGATATTGTAGTCCAACACAGGGCATCTTCCCATGTTTGACTGAGGCAAAGCTACGGACCATGTTCCTGCGAGTCATCACCCAAATCTGGCTGCTTCAAAAAACATTGACTGCAAACATTGTATGTACCAGTTGCAGGTCGGCCTTTCGGCTTCTGTTCGTCTCCAAATAGCAGACGGGATCTTACAACCACCACGTATGAGCCGACAGAAGGAATTTCCATCCACCGGATTCATGAACTTGACCCAGCTTGAAGCGGTCAATGTTGTCTCGGTGTGTATTGTAAAGAGCAACCGTCACAAAGGAGATAGAGCTTCAGGAAGCGCTGAAAAAAAAGAGTTTGCTTCGACTTCCAGGAAGGAAACAAACAAGAGAAGGGCTGCAGATATCTGACTATTTAGGCAGTGCTGACAGAACCAGTCCTTAAAGACTACTCCAGACATGCAGGTGAATGACTAAAAGTATTGTTTCCTGTCTGTCGTCATTACCCTACACATCTATTCAATATGTCCTCGTATTTTTTCTGACTGGTTACACTTCACATTAACGAATACACCATTTAGAAGCGCCAAGGAGAAATCACTGCAGTTGTAACACGCTTGGCAGAACTTGAACGCTACATCTGTAACAATTAACCCAAAGCTATGACTTGATTGGTTTTAAAGTAGCTAATCAATGAGGACGTCTAGCCCTATCACTAATTTGTTATATTCATATGTTCATTTATGCTGTGTATACACTGTACGCTTTGGAATTCTCATTATCAGTTTAAATACTACAAATATCTTGTGAAAGATCGGTGTATACATGAAAAAGGGAGATGGTCATGGAAATTTGGTTCAAAGTCATGGAAAAATCATGGGAATCCTTTGGTCAAAATCAGAACTGACAAAGCTACTCGCATGAGTTTACTCGCCCGACAATTTGTGTATTAATCACGCCATTCGCGTCAGTGAAGGGGGCGTGGCTTATCTCCATTGCTTTGCATTTCCGCTACCCACGACGGAAGATTAACCACTATTTCTACGTTCTACTTCTTGCGGAAATTCCACAAACGTCGTAACATCCAACGCCCTGATGTTTAGGTCCATAACATCACCTGTAGGCTCACACAGATCGGTGAATTTCACCGACTACGTCTGGATGACTTCCGCTTCCAGCGCTACTAGAGCTTCAGCAGCAGTTAGATTCACCAATGGAGGAGCAGCAGCTCAGCGCCGATTGGCCTTCTGGTTTGTCCTCTGCCTCCGCTCTTTTTTCTGTTGTTCCACTCTGCATTCAACTCAACTTTTTTTTATACTCAAACATATCTGCGACAATCCTCATTGGGTCCTACTCTTGGAGGGTAGATGTATAAGTATAAACATGTGGGAGGGGATGGGTGGGAATGTTGGGTGGGTGTGTATGTGGATATGGAGGGATTTGGATGTGTGCTGATTTTATTTTGTTGTAGATTTCTATATATATATTTTTTTTTCTTCTCAATGTCAAGGATTAATCTGTTTGTGGAAAATGCAAAATTAAAAATTAAAAAAACAACAACATATCTGCGACCTATTGAGTGCCGTAATAATCGCGCGACACAACAAATTGATAATGAAATTTGTTGCAAACTATTTTAATAATCGATTGGTTGTTGCAGCCCTAGTGACATCCAGCCTGCCTCCTCTAAAGACATGGTACAATAAACATACCTGGACATCTTGCCTGGTTTAAGAACCCTCTGACAACACCGTCTCCATTTTCATCAGTCACTAAACATGACCGGCAAAAACAAAGAGCAATTTCTGCAACCATCTTTTCTTTTATGGAGAGAGTGGATAAAGAAAAAGGAAATGTCCAGAGTTAAATAATTATTTTCCTATTAGTTTGATACAAAATCTTATATTTAACTGGAAAATTAAGGGCTCTGTTGCCATGGAGATGGAACAGTATCCAATATCGGACATGGTAATTCGAAAGGGAATGTGGTTACCGTGGAAACAGCCACATGAGTGAGCTGATGCCACCAAGGAAGAAAAGGAGAAACACAGACATTTAACAAGACAGAGAGCATGATGGCTTTCATTACAATCAGTTTAATGGCTCAACAAGCAATCTTGTCAATGGGGAAGGAAACCAACTGATTGCTGGATTGGATCCAGAAATGAGTGTGTTATCAAAAAAGTAACAACACAGAGATCTCTGCTCTACACGCACCAACACATAGTACCTTGAGCAGCCAATGTACAGATTACACTACACATAACTATAGGTAGACTTAACTAGTATTGGTTACTGTGTGATCATCTGAAATTAAATTATCCAAACATCCAAAATTGAAAATATGAAATGACTAGAATGGGCACTGGGTAGAGCGCATACCTTCGCATTTCACAAGATTGGGCATTGAATTATGAACATTTTGGCATTAGTTGCATGCCAATTTGATATAAATTGACCGCGCTATGGTAAAAAGAAGATTCTGACCTTTTGATGACCTTGACCTTTGACCCAATCGATCCCAAAATCTAATCAAATGGTCCCCGAATAATAACCCCACCATCCCACCCAATTTCATGCAATTTGGTTTAATACTTTTTGAATTATGCGAGTAACACGCATACAAATAAATAAATACACAGCGATCAAAACATAACCTTCCGCATTTTCAATGCAACGGTAATAAAGTCCTTTTTAAATAATTGTCTAAACACGTTTCCATCTTATTGAAGTTTCTGGAGCATCAGACCAATAAAAACACTGATGCTGGTCAATACAAGCTGGAGCCGTGTACAATGATGGAACAAGCCAAGTGTACAGACATCTACTGTAAAGTGCCGATAATTACTCACCAACAAGGTACTCATTCACCAAAGTGTACAGCAGGACTGTCACGGTTGCTGTAAATGATTGAAAGCTGAAGGCAGAACAATAAAACGACAATAGCCAATACCTTGGGTAAACACCATAATGATACCTTTTTATGATATATTAATGTACGTCACAGCAGAGCAAAGAACAGCATAATGAACAAATGTCTACCGGACTTCATTCGATGGTCATAAGCATTCCGAGGGACAGAAAAGTTTCACCGGACTGAGGACCTGCACTGACATCGTTGCTAGTTGTGATACATTCTTTTAAAGAGGTGCGATTGGTTGATAAAAAAATAGAGATGTGCTCTCTAAGTGATAATGCGCATTAAAATGGAAAGTGAACTTTATAACCTGATTAATATAATAAAGTCTCCATTCAGAAATGGTGTATTTATGAATACTATTTTATTGAAAGAAAATCTCTGTTGCTCATATGTCTACCTTACAAGATACATACACAATGTTTGAAAACACAGGTCTACGTAGTCTATAAGTAACTAATAGGAAACACTGGAATAGTCACGGAAATTTAAATTATTTGCACGTCCTGCATCATCGCAATGTCGATGCTGAAAACAATATATCATGCAGCACTAGTTGCAATCCCATTATGATTAGCATATTACAGGCACGCAACAGCTATATATTAATTCCTGGCAGGAAGAGAATCTCGGCAAAAATAAAACTAAATGTTTTCAAAGCCTCTTAAATAACTCGTCTACCTCACCGTTCTTGTGCGTTGAGTTCCTTGAGCACTTTGGTGAAAAGGAACGAGAATTTGAAGTCTTTAAGACGTCCTTTTTTAGCTGTGCCGTACATCCAGTCACATTTATTAATCTATGCAGCAGCTATAACATACATCGTTTTGAACATAATAGCTGCCAGTACCGTAACCCTACCTCAATAGGGTCTCCCGAGGTTTCCCCTACTCATTTGCCTCCCAAAGAGAGCACTAATCTCAACAATAATCCAATCAAGATTACTGCTATCACATTTCCCACTAAATCCTCTTATGATGCCAAGCGTTTTTTCAAAACTCAGCTCAGAATTAAGCTTGTGGGACTTTCATCTCCACTTGATATAACCACGTAAAGCCTGCCGCACTGTTCACTGGCTGTCCTTTCAGTGTCACCTGGGATAAACTGTACCCGGGTTTACTTTCTTCCTCCATCATACAGCTTTGAATCAATATCCTGTGATGTGCAGAAAAGGGTCCGTCAAACATAGATCATCCATCCCCTAACATTAACAGCATCTGGGTCTGCAATGCTCCCCAGTACTTGCTTGAGAAGATATAGAGTTTACTGAGAGGTATTACTCAACAGTGATGTAGTACCGAATACTTGGAAGTCTTTTAAGTGTGCTTAACGTTGTGTTAAAAATGCTTTGTGGCCTCTTGCGCTAATGTCTCATTACTCATCTGGGCTATATGGATACATGGCTTTGTCAGCTATGCCTTTTATTATTACCTTTTGATTATTTTTCGATGGCAGGCAAGGGCAAGGCATGAACCTCCTTTTAGTCGCAGGCCAAGTCCTTTGTCAATGAAACAACTGAACATGAGATGCTTTTGCAAATAGTAATAGTTCTTCATGAAATCTTAATTTCCTGCCACCTTTCGGAAAGATGTCCATGATGCATAGCACAGAGGAGTCAAGTGTGCGTCTGAAAACGCTGTAAAACCTTCCAACACGTGCCATGCACTCAATAACTCCGGGCACAGGGGGGTGGAAGTTCAAGCACGGGAAAGCTGTGCGACAAACAGAGGGTGCTGGGTCGATTAAAGGCTTAGAGTTGGTCTGGGAGACGAATCGCACAAGAAAAATAAACAGCTCGGCGTGATTCCTGGTTTCAATGAGCGTATATCTCTTGATTCTACAACGAAACAGATCGTGGCACAAAAGTCTCCTGCGAGGAATTAAAGTCACAAGTAACTATTAAAATGACATTGAATGTGGCTAGCTGATATTTGTGCATGATTAAACAGTCAAGCACGACATGCCCATCAAGCATTTCATACTCGTAGGGTGTGCTTATGTGTGAACATGAATTATTTTCCTTGATTAAGTGCAAGCCTGTGAATAGCAAACTACTCAAAACTTTTATTTGACAGCTTGGCTTTAGAGGAATGCTGAGGACTTAGGAAACCGTGTCTACCATGGGTGTAACTTCAAATGATGTGGACAAAGACTCTTTTGCAATAGTTTGATTTACGCCACTCCAAAACTTGACTTACTAATTCGCACCAGCATGCAGCAAACCCATTTATTACTCTTCTAGAACATTGAAATTACTAACATTGAAAGAATAACAAACTAGGAAAGAATTCACATTTCATCAACCTACAATGTGTATGAGCTACCGAGACTGGACTCCATGACGCACGATGGTTGACGTCACACCTCCGCTCAAAGACTCTTGGACATTGGACCCTTAGTCTTTGTCAATACCCTCTATTAAGAAAATAAAACAGGTTAATGCTTTCTTCCTCCAGATCCTTTACCTTGACACCCTTACAGTAAAGTTTAATCACGTTTTCCAAAACTGCAGAGCATTTAGTTGATACTTATCACATACTCAATGTTTTATAAAGGTATGACCAGTGTGTAAGAACCCCATCATTACAGAGGCTTCACTCACACCTAATACACTGTTTACATAGTGGATTACTCATCAAGCTTTCTTATATAACTTCCCATGTTAAGTGAATGTATGTTCGCGAGTAGGACCCAGCTTTTCTTTTACAAAGTGGTGATGACAAGATCTCTGGAGCAAAATACCTGCGAAGGTCGGTCACATTTTTTCTGATTCAAACCAGGATATCTACCAGGCTCCAACTGCTAAAAAGTGGCTTAGGCAGGTTTGGCGGAATTCTGGCCAAAACGGCTGTCGGACTGGTCTTGGTGTACTCAGTGCACAGGAATAATTTCCTCTTAATTAAGCCTGTCAAACATCCACACCCAGGCTGCTTTACTGAAGGACATGAATTAGATGCGACGAAGTATGGAGCCAAATCAAGGCCAATAGTTTTGTTCGTTTGATAACAAGATTTGAACCTGAACATTTTGTTGGGTTGAATATAATTTAGATTCAGTCCCATTTTATTTTTCTATAAAATATATTCTTTCAGTAACAGATTTGATCTTTTTAACTTTCAACCTTTTTTTCAGGTCCAGTTCTTTTTTTCGCTTTCAGATCTTTTTTTTCCAGGATCAGACTTTTGGCTGGGATCTGGCGTGGGAGCGTGGTGTATAGTAAAGGGGCGTGGTATCATGAGTGACAGCATTGAAGAGAAGGCTGAGGACCTGCTTCAACTACGTTGCCTTCAGGAAGCGTAGGTACTGCGAGAATTATAACTCAATACTAAACTAGATTGACACTCGTGAATACGTTATGTTCAGCAAGCTGTTTCTGACCAACTTGGTGTGAATCGCAGTATAAGAGCCGTACAATATGCCATGTTGTGCCGTTCAAAAACAACACGACGATACACAAGGTTTCACACACCACTGTGAACACAGCGTAACGTCGTCTGGTGTGTGAGACAAACTGGTTCCTGTTTTTCGCGTGAGGAAGATGTGCCGCTCTGTCACATTCTGTTTAAAGACTATAAACAAATCAGTTTACTGTAAACTTCATAACCGGACTGTGAGGCTGTGGCTGAGACGCCGAGCGAGCAAAGTTGGTGGCAGGTGCTGACGTCTATTCAAAACACTCACGTCGATAAATCTTTTACAAACCGTTGTATATTTGTAATATATATTTTTATTAATCTGATGTCAAGTTGACGCCCGTCTATGCCTTCATACAAATATACTCGCTGTGGTCAGCTGTGGGAACTGTGATCCACACAGATCAACTTATGATATAACACTACTGTTTCACAATGTTATGTTTTATATAAAGACTACGGACTATCATCTCTATCATAACCATATTCTACCCTGAGCAGCACACATGCATCCAGATTAAACATGAACGTTGACTCTCGTGTTGTTATACGGACCTTCAGTGAATCACTACATTCTGTCTGACCCTTTTATGACTCCTACCACTGAGCTCAGACGAAACGGAAGGATTTACATAGTACTTCTAATCATACCTGCAAACTCATGAGGAGTAAAAAAGGTGACAGGGGGGTGCAGGTGACTTTGTTGTTGTTGTCTCCACACCACATCTACGTCGTTTGATGACACCTCAAAGCTTTTATATCTACAGTCTTAATTGTTTTGACTGCAAATCTAAATAATAAACATTTTAAGAAAAAGGGTCCTCTGAATAATTCAGCGATCGGGCCCTAATAATAGTAATAACAACTTTACATTATCATTACCTTCGCATTGAAAATGCAGAAGGTAATGTTTTGGCCGGCGTGTATTTATTTGTGAATATGTGTCCGTCCGATTGTCTAAATCAGACAAAACTGAGCCGATTCTTATGAAACTTGGTGGGATGATTGGTCATGACCCAAGGAACAATCGATTAGTTTTTGGGAGTGATTGGGTCAAAGGTCAAGGTCACGAAAAGGTGAAAAACTTGTTATTCGTCTAAATCAGACAAAACTGAGCCGATTCTTATGAAACTGGGTGGGATGATTGGTCATGACCCAAGGAACAATCTATTAGTTTTTGGGAGTGATTGGGTCAAATGTCAAGGTCAAGGTCACGAAAAGGTGAAAACCGTAAATTTGCGATATCTCAGTTAATTGGCATCCGATTTGCGTGAAACTAGTGCCAAATTGTTCATAATTCAATCTTGTGATATGCGAAGGTATGCACTCTACCGAGTGCCCATTCTAGTTATATATAATATGGTTAAAGTCGTTCATGAACCAACCTCCTTTTTCTTTTTACTTGTGTACTCTGCTGAGCTTCGAGTCTGTTCCATGATTCTGTTCCATAATTCTGTTCCATGACTGTTCCAGGAGCCTGTTCCTTTGACGTGTCCCATCAAAGATGTTTTATTGCGAAGATCACCACATCTTCTCCGTGTCTTACTCCAATCTCATAAACATTGGCCGTCCAATTTACCCCTACCCAAAACAAAAACTTTTCGGATCTACACTATTCACGTGGATGACCTATTTTGATTTGAAAACGGCGAATTTCGCCTAACGGTGACAAGTTTGCAGGTATGATAATGTATCACATTAGTAAATATACCACTAATAATCATCCGTAACTGCATTTTCTTCACATCAACGTTATTGCACAAAGCTCACCATAGTGAGTGTTGCCTGTGCAATTACGTGTTTGAAAAGGTTCACATTTTATTATTGTGAAGCATTTGGTAATGTGAATGTTGGACGTGTTGAACTTTCAGTCCGCTTCTTCCCTCGGTGGCTTTGTGCTACTTTAGTAGAAGACACGTTTTCAAACAGTTTTTCTTTTGCAGTGTGGTTTGTGAACGGCACAACGTGGCATGGTTTATGGCTCTTATCCTGCGATTCATACCAGGTATGGTCTGAAACAGCTTGCTCAACATCATTATGTCACTAGTGTCAGTTTAGTTTACTGCCCATCCCCTGAATCTGGCGTACACACTATTCTGCCACTGAAATGGGCTGTAGCAGACCTGATCATTCATTTATTTAATCAAAGAATGTTAGTATTTCTGCATGGTAAGTTCACAAACTCTTCCCTGATCACTGTGAAATAAAATAAAAATGCGCAGCTCAGTTTTTATTTTATTTAAACACGAGGGGAAGTAAAGATACCCTCTTAACGGTTAATCAGCTGCAGGAGACAAGCGCAGTTTGCGTGAACCCAAACATGTCAGTCATTGAGGTAACAATTCCAGTTTGATTCCTGTTTGATTCCATTTACTTAAAGCCCCCCTATGTAACTTTTCCACCTTAAAATAACAGCTTGAAAAAAATTGTGCCGCTACAATGACTTTTAATATGTTGATTTGCGCCTCCGCCACTGCCATCGGGGGTCTGTGGCCAGAAAACTGCTGAATGTAAAATGTTGGGACCGGCCTGGTACTTCCGGTTTGGACCGGCGGAAGTACTTCAACCTGCTTTCTGGCAGTGATTACGCAACGTCATATAGTGCCTGTACACGCTCACAGGTGACTTTTTATTTGCTCCGCTACGCGACGCGTAGAGACGGAGTGACATGCTGCTGCGGAGAACACCGGGCCGGGTCTGATCGAAGCGCGCTGCCGGCAGCGCGCTTCGATCAGCTGTGAAGTCACAAGCCGGAAGAGCCATATATGGCTCGAGAGCCAGAGATTCACGACACTGAAGTAAACGTTAAATACCTGAAGGGGGCGCTACAGGGGAAAAGTTAAATAGTGTCGCTTTAAAAATACACAGGGCACAGTTGGTCGCAAATGTATGGAAATCAGATTAGATTTGAATTGAAGCAAAAGAAGACCTAAATGATATAACTTTACTATTACAGACTGAGAAAAGATATTTACATGTATGGAGATTAAACAAAGGCCAATCCACTTTGAAATGCTTTTGAGACAGTTGGTCCCAAACAAAACTTTAATTTGAGTAAATATTTTGGCAGCCAAATTAAAAGTTCACAGGATATCTAGTGTTCGTTTCCTCATAATGCGTGTAATACTTGACTAGTTTCCGTACAGGGCTTATACAAAGGCAATAAAGTAGTCCATGAATATGAGATATGAGTTTACAGATAACTATAATGCCTCCTAAGCATTGCGGAGCTTAGTTTATGGCTTTTGCCAATTGCAGCTACAGTGGATGGGCTTATGAATTACACTTGTTGCCTTTTGATTCGTCACAGTACGTTTTGTTTGTACGTCCTCTGACATTTTGGAGAACAATGCAGGGCACAGCGTATCAACACCTACGTATAAAGACTCCGAGGTCGAACAAACAAAGCTTCACACGTTAGTTTGACATCTTTGCTTAAAAAAGTTTTTTTGTTGATCGACTATCAATGAAACCACTGATCAAGCAGCTGAGACGGTGGAGCGGGTTAGCCACTAAGCACAATGTTTCCGACTAAATCCCGTCCCGTAACCACAGGGTACCCGGTTCGATCCCCGCTACCCCCATAGTGCCGAAGTGTCCGTGAGCAAGACACTGAACCCCCAGCTGCTTCCTGGGCCCACTGCTCCTTGCTACTAAGGATGAGTTGAATGCAGAGAATAGTTTCCCTACTGTGTGAAAAATAAACTGTAAATTATTTTTATTATCATTATTAAAATGCACAATATTCAACCACAATGTCTACCGAAGGTAAGCTCGCTTTCACTGAATGGGTGAACAAGAGTGAATGAATACTTTGGATAAAGGCACTATAGTAATGCAGACTTTTCATTTCACCACTTGTAACAAATAATCACACATGTAGCCAGTACTCACTGTTTATCATCACTGCCTAGCCTTAATGACTGCATTAAACCATGTGGTCCGCCTCAAATTCGACTGAATCCAATCCTAGGCCCTCTCTTTGCCCTAAACTGTCGTTCGTAAGATGAATCAAACAACACAGCAACGTCACTTCAAACATCTGCTCCAGTGAACTTTTTTTACGAGGCATGAAGGAGAGACGGCAACATGTGCAACAACAGCACACATGGCTATCTGGAGGGTGCCAGCATCAGAATAATAAACAGACTGAAGTCTGCCGGTCCCTAACAGAGTTTATTGTGCATGGCCGAGCACCCCTCAGACAGACAAAGAAAACAAGCTAAAGGAAATATGGAGGTGTCGAGAGATCTCCTTCTCTGGTAGACGGTCTGCGCACGTCTCAATCCCTAAAACACAGCCGACGACTCCAAGTATCAAAAGATCATCTTCAAACAAATATGGAGCAGATGTCATGTTACAGTCAAAATATAAAATACCATAAAATGACTCAGAGGCAGTTTAACAGACAGAAGAAGCCCGTAACAACCGAGTTGCTCTGCAGTATGCTGACAACTGGTGTGTGGGGTTAGAAAAACACATCTAATCGAAATGCACTTAATGACAATAGAAGCCAATGTGCAGGCCTGCTGACGAGTGCCCTGTCCGATAAATGTCTCCTTTCAGCTGATGGGAGGAGAGTGGGAGGGGGAAGAGACGGGGAGAGGGAGAAGAAAGCCAGGAGGACCCAGTCTGCCCGGGGCCATAAACAGTTGGACAGGGAGAACAGTGCCAAGCTGAAAGGTGGCTTTGTGGTCGCATGGTGCTCCTGAAAATGTCCCCTGTAGTCACAACAAACAGAGGCCAGTGTACTGGGCCCAGCCCCATCAACATGCCACTGTGGAGGAAATGAAGCTATCTTAAGGGGGGAGAGGTATCATCAGGAAGCATCTGGCATCCTCCGGGTGGGTCCTGGGGAACATCCAGGTTCAGATGTACGCTGCAGTGCATTTCCTGTCCCATTTCAATATTTGTATCAAATGCTCCGTAGTATAGTGTTGACGTTTTAGCCTGAGATGCCCTCTCGCTCGCGGTCTGCCCTTGGGTCATGGGTAATGTCTGTATCTCTGCTGAGGTGGCAATGTATTGAAAGATGGAGTGGTCCAGAAGTGAGTGCTGATAGATGCATCTCTGAAGGACTTCACAGAGCATACCAAATGGAATACTGCCAATGGCTTTGGATGGAACATCTATGAAGGATCCCGATGTGACGTCTTTTTTGTTTCGTCAGACCAACTGTCCAAAAGATATTCAATATCGCAAATCTACACATTGGAGAAAGTGAAAACTAAAGAATGTTTCTCGTTTGTAAAACAATATGCAGAGTATCTAAAATAGAATTGTGTTTCTGCCGATGAAGGACTTGATCTACTCGTTGTTTTAGCATTTCACAACATATCTGTGAATTATAAAACTATATAATAGTAAGTCTTTTCTAAATAATATGTGGATACAACATTTTACAGACAAACATCACATAAAGTAAAGAAAATGTTTTTAAATAATGAGTGTGTGCATACTATTTGCTGTCTTTTGATGAACTTCTAGATCATTGAGCATGTGCTATCTTTACAATCCAGATAGTAAACAGCAGCCATCCACCACAGCACATGTATCGCCTTTTAAGCTCTCTGGCTCTTAAGCACTTCATCCTGATAAAGACGGTCAGATTGAGCTACAAATTTCCTGATGGAAATAGATTCCTATCCAGTGTAGATGAGGTTTCTGAGATGATAGAAGACAGATTGATTACTAGGGCCTAATGAGGAAGAGAACTCTCTCTCTCTCTCTCTCTCTCTCTCTCTCTCTCTCTCTCTCTCTCTCTCTCTCTCTCTCTCTCTCTCTCTCTCTCTCTCTCTCTCTCTCTCTCTCTCTCTCTCTCTCTCTCTCTCTCTCTCTCTCTCTCTCTCTCTCTCTCTCTCTCTCTCTCTCTCTCTCTCTCTCTCTCTCTCTCTCTCTCTCCACTCCAGGGCTCATGTCAGTGTCTACCTGCTGTGTCATGCATCCCAAGTCACAGTGGGCCAATCTAGGCCAAGAGCTGGCTGAGACAGTGGAGAGGAGTAGATTATGTCTGTTGATTACAGGTTGTTCCATCAGTAGCAGAAAGAAAGAGGGCACCTTTGGGGGATCGTGAGCCTGTGATTAAGGGAGTGCAAGTGGCACACCTGCAGAGAGAGAGAGAAACTAACACTGTGTGTCTGCTCCACAGGTCATGGGGGACTGATCTGAGACAGATGAGAAACAAAAAGTGGGAAAAAGTGACCCTCTACTAAGTTATCATGTTGTCACTGAAAAAATATAAAAGTACTGCACGACACATTATGCATAAAATCCCATTACTTAAAATCTGGATCCACTTCAGAACAGCGATGCTGCAACTGACACTTCGGTGAAGCTGACCCTGTACCGTGGGTGCTCCCTACATGCAAGGCCAGCAATGCAAAACAACAACACCGGTAAATATAAAACAGAAGGCTGTCTAAGATGCATCCCACATGCAACTGCAAGAACAAACCACAAGCAATAGAAGCCAGGACACCCACACCACAGAGTAGTTTCCATCAGCAACAGCTAGCCCCCTGGCACGACACACTGCTTTCGTTAAAGATACTTTATATATTATTATATTATAGCGGACTTGTTTATACAGAATGTCTATCCAATCGCCAAACATTTGGTTCTGACATCTCCCTGAACCCCGAGGAGATCAGAGGAAATGCACCCACTCCAGAGTGATGCCAGGGACATAACTGACCTATATCTAAACTTTTTACTCTGACAGCTGAGCCCATGACATGACATCCTTAATCCACATTGTCATGGCGTGCATGTGCAAAGCAGATGGGAGCACGAAAGAGGATGATTATGCTTTAAACCATACTTACTCAGAAACGAAGAAAAGTCCACAAGTTACTAGGATAAGGACAAGGGTGAGGTAGAAAACCCCTGTCTGCTTGGCCATCATAATCCTCCCATTGCAGTAAAACTTATTCCGACCCGGGAAGGTCTCCCACTTCCTCCTCTTTGGGGTCCTTTTCTTGTAAGGGGTCTCCATCGGGGCAGAGCTGCGAGTGCTTATTTGGCTGTACTCGCACTCTCTCATCGACTCTGACACCCCGAGATGCATCAATCGCTGATTCAAATCCCCACAGCTGGATAAATCCCGGGGCAGATGTGCCTGTGTGGAGAGAAGAAGCCGGTTCAGTGTACAGGCCCAGATCACAACATTTCAGACCAATGCCCGAGAGGAGGGAGGGAGGGAGGGAGAACAAAGTTTGTGGAAAAAGTACAAGCCACACTTCCTGATATCATTCATATCTCGCTAACCCTTCAATACACGAGTAGCTTCGTGGGGGCGAATTAAGTCTCCAGTTAAAATTCATAAAAGCTACATAATTAAGTCAGAAAAGCAAGTTTAGCTGCTCTGTCGTCAGAGAGATAACTTCACGGGCAGCTCACACATACCATAGCATCACGTTAATAGCGCCATTTTTTATTTTTTTTTAGCAAGCAACCTGGTTAGCTTTTGATACAGCGACTCAATCTAAAGTGTAGCTCAGGCTAACAAGCTAGCGGGTTGATGAGGTGACCCGGGTTTAAGTTGATGGCAGCAACGATGGCCAACTTTGCAATTAATGGTTGCCTCTCTTTTTAGTCGCTCGCTCCGCGTCTTTGACTCGGCTCTGTGACGTTCACTCTTCCGCTCGAGAGGAGCTGGACTGAAGGTGTTTTAACCGTCAGCCTCATCACACGTACCGACCCGGCGGTGTCGTTCCGCGGTTGGCGCGCTGCCTCGGCGAAGGAAAGTAGCGCTGGCCGTCGCGCGGGGTGTTGTCACGTAGCGACTCCTCGCTCCTTATCCAGGACCCGACGACGAAGCGAAGAACACCATTGTTACGCGTTTGAAGTTAACGGATTGAAAAACAAATCGGCAGCTCGTCGTCGATGAAGAAGTTGGTTTAAAAAAAAAGAAAAAAAGGGAGAAAAAAAAGGGAAATCCAGACGACCGAGCGCACGTCGGGGGGCTGCTCTTCAGACCAGCTCCAGCATCCTGACTCACGAGAGCCGAGCCTCCCCGCCTCGCCGCCTCACGGCAACACACGGCGAATAATCAGCAGCAGCGTCCCCCGGTCGGCCGCGGCTTCTGAGGAACAAGTTGCAGCATTGCCCAGGAAGCGTGGAGGCAGGCCGGGCAACCCCTCGGATCGTGTCCCTCTACGCTCGCGCGGTGCTGCTGCCACCCTCGCGAACAACAAACATCAACATGGGAGCAGAGCACAGCCTCCCTGCCTGCTCCTCCCCCTCCAAGCGAGGCTGCACTGAGGAGGCGCGACACGAAGACGCGCTGTTAGAATGGGGGTTCCCAAACCGTGGTCCGGGGACCTCCAGGCGTCCGTCAGAAGGGCTCCACTAGCAGGGGCGCGTCTAGGGGTGACGCAGGAGGGTTTAGTGGGATCAAAGCAAGTTAAGGAACCTTTTTATTGATCCATTTTATTTTTAAAAGCCAGCCGCTTTGTTAGCTGACGTTTCAAATGCAGGCTGACAGCTGGCTGCTAACATAGGAGTTAATGCCCACCTGTGATATTCAATATTTTTCTTACTGTCGACAAATCACACGAAAAGACCAAAATCAAATATGGCAGATGAAGCATATCCCTATGTGCCATAGAGCTATACTGTTGTCAAATAAATATTAGAAACACGCAATAGAAGAACCATGTGAAACATTCTCTTTTTACCAGTGTCGTTTATTTTCAGCCAATTCCAATACACTGTCCTGGTAGAGTTAAATACTCACTCACGCCAATTCTAAGACAGAAAATAATCCCTAACAGATAGACAATTCACCCCGTTTCTTCAAATGATTCTCCATACTATTGTTGGATGTTTTATTCCTTTAATAGACGACACAAAATAGTTGACTAGAATTGAGATGTGAGCAAGATGGGGAATGACGAACTGAGGACACAGCAGTCCTCAGGCCACGAGTCTGACCCCGAGTTACACCTGTTGGTGTAACGTTTGCTAAATATTACAGTGTCCAGCTGTCCTTTGTACATTTTTATTTTTTAGAACAAACTGAAAATGTAGGATCCATTTTTTATAATTCTTTTGAAAAGGATCGAATGGGAATGTAGCTGAGAACCACAGACAACATTTAGAGATGGACTTCAGTGGCCACCTGTGTTATGCATCAACATCTCTTGCAGACATAAACAGATTCCCCCCACGGACCACGAGTGTTACTGTGTCTGTTGACACACTGGACAGGACACTTCAAACTGCTGGTTAATATTCCTTGTGTTGTGTTTAGTCATTGTTCTTAGTGTGCAAATGCCCCATGTCCCAGTGGGCCCCCAGAAGTCTGAAAGATGGCTCGTGATTACACTTTAAAATTGAGACAGGACAGTGGAATAGTGTGTTGCTACAAGTGCCACTAGCTGACCCCCAGAAATAACTATATATAGTTTAATGCAGTATTAGTTCATAGTGGGCCATGAGTCCAGTTGGAGATAGACACGGTATTATGCCCCTTTGTTGACCTGTCCTCCCCTTAAAAAATGGTCTTTAGTAACGTTTCCTGGAACGCAGCAGGAACAGGAAGCACAATTATTGCACGAATCAACATGATTTAAGAAGTTAATTAAATAACAAAACAAACTTCAAGTCGTTCCACACCCAGGGGTCCGATTAGTCACATTAAAGCTGTTTATACTGAAAACATTCATGCAACGATGTCGCCACATGGCTCGAGTACCTTGTAAGTTAACTGATGATGCAACTTACAGTTCAGTCTCCATCAATTCTAATGATTGCGTCATCAGCCTACAGTTCTTCTGTCGTCTGTCCTCCTCTTAACACCCACACATGCACAAGCACACACACACACACACACACGCACACACACACACACACACGCACACTTCCTCATCATCTTAGTTCTGAAGCCTCAGAGCGATTTGGCTCATTTACTCCCACAGACAAACAAGTATTCAATTTACTTTCACTGAAAAGAAGTCCGTCTGTCATGTAACGTGAGAGGAGGAAAGAATTTAAACATTTATTCCTCATGTTTGCCTTTGTTGTACACAAGTAGGATTTAGCATTCAAGCATATTTATCTTATTGGTTTGGATATGAAACATTAGCACACACACATTCAGACTGCATCACCTCATGTTCAGAGCGGGCTGGCAGCACAGCGTTCCTGTGGATGTGGTCATGTACAGTAAGTTGAAGCCTGTGTCATGTGTTTGAAAACTGGCAGATTGCGATTGGCTGCTGCTGCCGGGCATGTGAAGCTATCAAATGGCATATGTTCCACTTAATCTGTTGGAAAGCCGTGGATGTTTTCAATGGTTACTAATGATCTCTAAGCTTTCCCGTATAAGTCCTTAACCCTGTGGCTCGTCGAGCAATGTGATGACACATGGCTGAAGCTGTGTTTGTGTTGGGAAATAAGTGGACACGATGGGGCCTTTCAGTACTAATCCAAGAACAACACGGGCCTGGATCACATCCTGCCGAGGTCTCATCCAGGCAATATTGGTTGGTTTAGAAAGCTGGACTGAATGAAAGCACACGGTGACATCAAAGCCTCATCGAGAGGCCAACACTGTCCACGGCTATTGGACTTGGGCTGATGTGGTAAACCTGTGAACACACAGGACATCCAACGCTTCCCCAGAAAGGTCAGAGCAGTCTCTTGTGTTGGCCCGATGCCCGTTCATCTGCCTGCATTAGCAATGAGAGGCAGCAGGACAGGTACCCAGGTCAGAGGGAGCCAATGACTTGCCTGGCTTCCTCTCAGCCACCACATCTATTCTGTCAGAGCTCGATGACTCAGCTTCTCAGAGGAGTGTGGGAGGCTTTCTCCTGCGGTCGGCTGCCTACGTGAAACGCATCCTCCATCACCGAAAAAGTACAGCAAACCCATTTTAATGTTCCATCCGATCTCTAAATGACTGGAATTAAAAAACGCTCCGAGGTTTGTGGGTTAGGTCTCTGATGGACATGTGCAGGTGCACACATGTAACATGAACGCAGCGTGAGATGCAAAGACATACCTGCGAGCATGTGGAAGTTGCCTTTGCCGCAGAAAGGTGCTTTCGTTAAAAATCAATCAACCACCTCTCTCTTTCTTGTAATTAGTTTAAAGGCGTCGGTAAGATTTTAATAAGATGAAGATGAGCGATTATATCTCTCTGCAGCCAAGCAACCCGGCTCACCATCATTCTCTGAAACCCAACCTGTTCATTGCCTTTGTTGTCAATATGAGGAACGCTACTATTAAAGGAAGCTTAAATTAGGACTTGGTATCATGCCCACCTTTTCCCTGGCAAAGAAAAGTTAGGAGATATATTTAAAATTTCAACAGAAGAGGAAGTTTAACTTCTGGGGAAATGAGAGTCACTGAGCATCATCCAATGTGGATGTACCAAGATAACACGAGGGGTGGGTGGCAGTTGTGTCATCTTTTAACACTTCTTCTTTTCTTAGCATCCTAAGTAGCACCCTAGAGGTGGTCTTGTGTGTGTACGTCTGCTTTTAAAACAATTCCTATCTGATGACTTGCATCCTTTTCTCAGAGAGAGCTAAATAAATATGAGACTACAAATGTGATACCCATTCACCATAGTGACATCATCTTTGATTTGATATTAGGAAATCTCTAATCAGGAATTAGTAAAGACAACATGAACTAATATTGTGATAACGCCGTGTCCGTTGAAGGCCAAACAGTACAACAAATAAAAAATGTTATGAGAGAAAAGTCCTTCAAGGAGGCTTAGATCCAGCAGAGCAGGTCATATACTCACAATAGTTAACATGTATATGTGTGCCAAGAACGCAGCACTCCTCTTTAGGTCATAATACATCTTAGACTGGAGCGGCTATGGGTCAGTGGGTAGCAGGCCCGTCTTTCAATCACGGGGTTGGAGGTTTGATCCCCGCCCTAGTCGATGTGTCCTTGAGCAAGACACTTAACCCTGAATTGCTCCCTGTAGCTGCGTCTACGGTGTATGAATGTAACAGGATTGTAAGTCGCTTTGGATAAAGGCGTCAGCTAAATGACATGTAATGTAATACACTCAAAGAAATACATACTAAATGAAATACAGAGAAGGCACAATAAGACATGTTCATTTACCACAATAAAGTATGGCACAGACACAAATACTGTATATAATTTCAAAAGTACTCTGAGGAACACGTATGCCTGTGACAAAGTGGCCGTACTCTGGGTTCACGGTTGGCTCGGGGGAGGGGGATGACCCTCGGGAGGGAAACGTGTTGAAATGTCACAGAAGGAAAGCACCGGTGTAAATAACAGAATTAATGACAGCTGAATTCCATGTAGCTGTCTCTGTCTTCGGGTCCTGGTATTGTTCACGCTAATTAATGTCACGCCATGCCGGTTTACTGGGGCACTTGAATAGAACAGAGCCATCAATAATATAATTAGTGACCCCTGTGCGTTCCCTACCATGATGAGTCAGAATGTCTTCTGTGAAAAGGGTCTTTGATGCAGACAAGACATGCAGTTTTAACCAGTGGGGCCAGGGAAGCATCCCTCAGCCCTCTCTAAAAGCCCTCTCTAAAAGTGAGGTGATGACCGAAGACAAGTACACCGTGAGACTTTGTATGAGGTTGTGCGGAGGATGGGCGGAGAATGGCTGCAGAAAGGTCAGTGACCTCTGTCTTAACGAGGGCATTATGACAACTGATGCTCTTAGAGGAGCTGTTGTGATTGAGTGAGGGGTCCCATGAGTACGATCGGTAGACCATGAGCAGTATCGGGTCAATAATAAATGTTTTTAATCTATTTATTATTGCATTCCTTTTAAAATCGGCCTATAGAACAAGATGAGATGCATTTAATGCCATTATTTTAGAATATATTAGTATGAAGGGATTAAAAGCAGACTATAGGAGCTGTAAAATTAGTTAGTCCTGGACACAATTAAACTGGGAATGTTAATTGAGCTATTCATAATAAAAAAAAACACAAAGTATTTTCGACTTGAGTCCATCCAATGCGAACTGCTCAGTGTCATAGTTTCACATGACACATACACTATCGTTCAACAGTTTGGGGTCACCCAACAAGACAATTTTGTGTTTTCCATGAAAACTCACTTTTATTTATCCAATGAATTGCAAATTGAATAGAACATATAATAAATACATTGACAAGGTTAGAAATAATGATTTTTATTTTAAATATGAATTGTGTTTTTCAGACTTCAAGCTTAAAAGGAAGGCCAGTTGAAAAGCTACTCTGACCAGTATAACTGTTTTCAGCTGTGCTAACATAACAAAAGGGTTTTCTAAAATTCTACCCCTCCGTTAGTCTTCTAAGGCAATAACACAATGCGCCATTAGAACACTGGAGATGCGCCTCTATAAAACCGTGGAGGTATTTTTTTTTTTAAACAGGTGTTTCCACCTAGAATAGTCATTTACAACGTTGATAATGTATAAAGTGCATTTCTTAATAATTTAATGTTATCTTCATTCAAACAACATGCTTTTCTTTGAAAAATAAAGACATTTCTAAGTGACCCCAAACTTTTGAACAGTAGTGTACATGTTCAGAGAGTTGCTGCATTATCACTTTATTGTGGTCCACAATGCAAACGGCAAATGTGAGGTCGGTTGAGAACGAGCTTGTGTCTCATCTTCAGCCCGACGGTCTTTTCTCGTGGAACCATTGGTGGTTTGTGAGCCGGAACAGCTTCGTCCGTCAGCACAGGGGTCACTGCTCAGGAAGCACTCACATCATCTCTTCCCCTGACTGGTCACCGGCAGCCAGAAATGCTGATACTCACTATTTAAAACATATTACACTCTATCACTATATTAACAGGTTTGAAACCACTTATTTTAGAAGTATCTGCAACTGATCTGTTGATGTCCTGGTTGTCATTTGAGATAAAATCCTAAACTGAGACTCATGGACAGGAACGTTCTGAAGAAACTACACCAGAAACCTGAAGTGAGACCTGAATAGCGGACGTATTTTATCTTAATATTAATCTTATCACGCACTCGCTGGACTCTTGCAGCCTTTCATTGTATAATTTAATCGTACGGCCACAGAAGTCAGTTGGATTGATTAAACTATGTTCAATGTCATCAATAAAAGGCAGTGCATGTCAGCAGTTGATGTTTGTTTTATTGGCCTAAGATTGTCTGGACATAATGCAACGTCTCCGGTGCGTAATGATGTTCATCATACATTTATTCGTGACATGTGCAGCACAGAGTATAAATGTGTATACTGAATAAAAGAGAGACATGGAGTCATACATAAAAAGGCAAATTTTACAATGAGCTTTCATGACATTTTGAAGGTTCTTTTCACACGTTTCTTTTTAGAGCATCATCTAGATTAAAAAATATGCCCGTTGACATGAATGGAGGACAGTGACCAACAGAAATGTGTTCGGTTTCCTCCCACAACCTCGCCCCGGTCTCCTCTCACTCTGGCACTTTCACGTTTGATTACCAAAGCGATTGTTTTCTCAGCTATAATACAATGCATACAGGATTTTTTTTTACATTGAAACACCAGTTACAGCCGCCATGTTCAAATAGTTGACCCCATTAACAAAATATGTATAATAACAATAACAAATTTTACCAACAATAAAAGCATTTGTTATAATAGTCGGAAATAGTCCCATCTCTTGCTATGCTTGATTGAGACTGAAAGAATCGTGTGCGTCCATTGTACAACGATTTATATACACAGTGATGAAAAAATACAGACATAACACAAGTGCTCAGGACACACAAAGTTCATCTGTGAAAGTCATTGAGGATATGATAAATTAGACACTTATTTTAACAGACGCGTTTCTCTCGTGTTGATTGGCTGGTGCAATGCTGCCCTCTCCTGGCCTAAAGCACACACTGCAGGTATCTTTTAAGATTCTTCTTGTTCTCTGAAAGGGACAACTTGCTCTAGAGTCCTATTGCACAATTTATCTTCCAGCGATGGAGACATATACATTTCAATTTGAAAAGTCAGTGTTTTTTTTCCCCCCACAACTGTTGGCAAAAAAGTTCAAACTACTGTACAGAGTCACATTTTAAATAAATACTCTCCATTAACAAAATGTTGATGAGTATATTAGCGTTTTATAAAACTGAAAAACATCTCCACGATTCATCGACTCAAAAGGAACCACGTAATTCAGCACCAACGTCTGGTGGCAGCTTTGGCTGAAAAAGTAAACAAACAAAAACAAATGCCAAACAAAATCAGCAATCCAACACCAGCAGGTATTAAATATCTGTATTAAAATGAGCTTTCAAATGCCAAACCCACTTTTTTTTAACAGGGCCCAGAAGCTGTACATATATAGAGATATTTTGTGGATATGTCTTTAAAAAAACAAACATTTTCTGTCATTTTGATAAATAAAAATAGGAAACCACAGAAGCGTCTCGTTTGCCTCAGCCTCTGCTGTGCGAGTCCCGCCTCTCCTCTTGTCATAATTTCCCCAGGTGAAAGAGAACTTGGCAGATAATAGCCACCACCCCTGCGTTGAGCACCGAGGAAATGGAGATGTCTAGTAATCGGCTTTCGTACAACACAAACTCTGTCTTGTTCTCCGCCACTTGAGCCATGGCCAACAGGCCTTTAGCTGCTCGGCACATCATGTTTATGCTGGGCGGGTCCATGGGGGGGTGCCCCATGTGTAGCAGGCTGTGAGGGTTCTGCTGGTACTGCGCCATGCTGACGCCATCATCCAAGAAGCCGACCAAGTGGCCCACGCTGCCCTTCTGCACGGCGATGGCCCGCGCCGCTGTGGGGTCTCCTTGTGCCAGGTGGGAGAGCACGGCCACGGCCATCTCTCTGTACACCTGGGCCTTCCTCTGACCCACGTAGCGCACCAGGATGGTGAACAGCTTCTCCTGTCGGCTGAAAGGCGGCGTGGCCAGCAGGAGGTCCACGTTGCCGCCCTGGATGCTCAGCTTGCAGAGCGCCTCCAGCACCAGCCTCTGGGGGGTGAGCTGGGAGTGGGGGGCCGCTGACGGGAAGGGGTCCTGGGCTTCGGCCGAAGGGCACACCATCCAGTGGAGAAGGCCGTCCAGGATGGGGAGACAGATCGTGTCCGGGTAGGTGGAGAGATCCAGCTGACCCGAGATGTTGGCCAGAGTGACCATGGCGTTCTCCCGGAGCTGACCCAGGCACTCCCACCACCACTCCTCCTTGCTGCTCGACGGCCCCCGCTCCTTCTGCTCGTCCCTCTGATAGCCGGGGGGCGACCGGTTCCTCTCCGGGTGCTGGTGGTGCAGCAGGAGCAGCCGGCCCAGGAGCAGAACCAGGGCGGGGTGGCGGGACATGTCCGAGTCGTTCCCGGGGATGAAGGACAGGCTGCGGACGATGTTGGACACGCACAGGCAGCGCTTGGCCAGCGAGTCCTGCCAGGCGGAGGAGGTGGAGAGCGCCGCCTCGTCCATGCAGCGCGGCTCGTCCTCCAGCAGCGTGATGTGGTCCGGCTCCCCGTCGGGGTGCACCCTGAAGGGGTAGGACGGCAGGGAGCGCGCGGGGTGGGCGTAGGAAAGGGCGTCGACCCGGGCGCACAGGACGTCGTCTATCGTCGCGGTGATGTGCTTCAGCGGGTGTTTCTTCCCGTTCTCCTCGGCGTTCTCCTTTCCCGTCTCGCCCTCCGCCCTGGGAGGCGGAGCACCACGGGGTTCAAATTGTGTTTGAATGTGTGCGGTGGAGTCGCCTCCGCCCGCCCGCCAGTGGAGCAACCCGCTGGTGAACTCAGTGACGTAACCCGTCATGTCTTCACACATGTCCTCTTTGTGGACGATCTTGACGGGGAGCTTATCGTATTTGCTGGCTTGCTTGAGTTTGGGCTTTAGCTCGGCGGCCGGCTGCTCAACACTCTCCTTTTTGTTTTCCGCTCCTTTTTCCCTCTCTTCTTCTCTTCCCTCTTTCTCTCGCTCCTCGTCATGTGTGTCCTCCTTCTTTATGCTCGTCTCTTTAGACTTCTCCTTTTCACTGCTGGCCTCAGAGAACTGTGGCTCTGCAGCGGTGGCTGGCTGAGCCTCCTCCACGGGGCCTCCACCCGCGTGCTCCACCTGCATCTCCTCGGCCGGAGCGGACTCAGCTTCAGGATGGACGCTAGAGTCCGTTTCCTGGTCGGGGATGACCTCTTCTTTCTGTTTAGCGGCGGGGTCTAAAAGGCTTTTCTGGGCCACTGTCCCCACCTCAAACTCTTCCAGGATGCCAAAGATCTCAATCAAGTAACGGCGGAAGTACTCCACAATCAGCTCGAGGAATCCTGGCAACTGTTCAGACAAAGACACAAACAATGTCAGCAATTTAAGCAGAAAAGAAAATACAACATAGCGACATCATGGTTTTCTGATTATTTCTACAGCTCTTTACTACAATAAAAACGGTTCGTCTGGAAGATCGGGTCCAAAGAGACGTGTCGTCATGCTGCTACAGCTGGCTGAATGGATCTGTTCTCGCGGTCAGCAGCGAAGGTGGAGGCGTGAAATTGTTTTTACCTGCGAGAGGGTGAAGGAGCCCACGGTGCTGTCGTCGTACAGCAGGATATTGATGGTGTCCAGGGCCCAGGTGCTTTCTGCCAGCAGGCCGGACTTCAGAGACATCATCACGCGCCAGGCCTCGGGCGTTCCTGGTGGGAACAGGGGGATGGTTGGAAACCCGGAAGAAAAAGAAAGTGGTGATCAGACGGGGTCCATGTGATGAGACGAGACACTGAACAGAGATCATTGTAATTCCTTTCATAACATGTGCCTCATGTTGTGTTTGTTCTACCTGATAATGAGGCAGAGATAACAGAGATCTTTAGAGCATGAGAGTACCATAAATTAATAAGTTAAATACAAAAATAGAAGTAAACCATCAGCAATGCCTCTTCTCAGGAGCCTTACCACCCCGTCCACCTCACACCGCTCACAATATGAATTCCTGAAACAATGTGACTTCATCTCACCCGTGTCCTTGGAGGTGAGCTTGCGTCGGGGCTTGAGAATGGGCATGGTGGCCTCCACTGATCCTGGTGGGTAGTTGAAGTCTCGCCTCATGTTGGGAGGAAAGTGACCGAGGGATCCGCCTCCCTGGGAGCCCATCATGGTCATCCCGGGCTTCGGCATCTTCATGGGCAACATGAACTGGGCTTTGGGCGACATCCTGGAGTCCATGGAGCGCTGGAAGGCTCCCGGGCTGAGGGCCCTGGACAGGTGGTTGGCCATGGATGGAGAGTTGGAGTAAGAAGATGGCTGGCGCGAGGACATGGGAGGCATCCCCCCCGACGAAGACATGTAGGCCGACTGACGGTGCCACTGCTCCTGCCCCGGACGTCCGTCCATGTCGTCTCGGCCCATTGCGCCGTAAGGAGGCATCTGTGATGGCGGCCCCTGTCGGTTGGGGTAGGGGTAGCCCAGCTCAGTCCTGGACGGCCACATGTTGGGGCCGTCGGCGGCATGATTAGGGGTGGGCCCCCCACCCATCATGCTGTGCTGGCTCTGACCCGAGGGGCCCATGCGGTCGCGGGGGTAGGGGTAGGGGAACTGTCCCTGGAGGGGTCGCTGCTCGGGGCCCGAGTACCCGCCCCCGTAGTGGTTGTACACGTCCGGCTGCTGGCTGGCGTACTGCATGGCGTACATGTCGCCTTCGTGTCTCTTGGGCGGGGGGCCGTACATGCCGTCCATTGGCCGTTTGTAGCCCTGCTGATGCCAAAGTGGAGATAGTTAGTTAAAACACGAAGCCAAGGATCATTTACTCCCATCATTCCACTGTTTCTATAATAAACACAACAACAACAATAGTTATAATATGAATAATAATAACAATGATATCCTTGTCTTTGCAATGTTAAAAATGCAAAAAGCATTGCCGCATTTAACTCAATTGGAAAGAATAACATTTATTTTTTAAATACATATATAACTCTGATAATGTATTTGTACATTATCTGTAGTTTAAATCAAAACCTGAGGACATTTCCTGTTTCAAAAGTAAAATATAAAGAAGGTTTCACTGGGCTGTCGTGTATTGTGTTCCTTTAATACACAGTGAGCTGTCTTCATCTCTCTCACCTGTTGCTGAGGGTACATCCCAGATGGATGCATCCCATACGGCATGTTGGGATACTGCTGACTGTAGCCGTCGTGTCTGAAACACAACGGAGGGGAGAGGAGGAATAAATTGCTTGAATTTAAGAACTGATGAGCAAAGTAACTTCAATAATCAATACATTTCATTTTGCTTTGACTTTCCACAGGTGTACTCTAACAGACTGTTCTCCACACTTGGTGCTGACCTCTGCTGTGAAGGGTATCTACTGGGAGAGTACATGCTGCCCTCACTGTTCGAGGGTCCCATGTTGTTCTGACTCCCGGGGGGACCCATGTTCCCCTCCATCCCCATGACATGGTCTGGTCTGAGGAGCAAACAACATCAAAGTCCTCTTACTAAAATATCTGTTGTAAACATATTTTTTTAAACAATCCCAATGAGGGCTCACGATAGAGAAATGCCAAAGATATTTTTCTCCCCCTTCTGCTGATGAGTGGGCCTACCTCCTGTCATAGCCCGGTCCGTATGGATACTGCGACCGCTGGCTCATGCTCAAGGCTGACGGCGGTCGCCCATACATGTCCTGCATGCCACCACTGGGCATCTGGCCCGGTATGTAGGGATCAGCTCCGGCCACTGTGGAGGAGGAACACAGGTCAACTCATCAGGCTTAAATTCATCATCGTATACAGGGACTGAATCTACGTGGAAAAAAGGAAATACAAGGAAAAAAAGATCGTAAGAGGCAACAAGCTAAAGTATAGTCTCACTATTAGTGTGTGTGTGTAACCACTAGGGGGCAGCATTCACCCATGAATATTCACCACGCTATTGTTCTGCAACTGTTGTTATGCAGCCGACTATCTCCATATTATTCATGCAGACTTCATTCTCTCTTCAGAGGAGCCACCGTCCTTTCTGATAACCAAACCGCATGAGTTGGTCGAAGCAGGTGCTTCTCAGCGGGATGGGAGGGATGAAAGGTTGAATACGGGGAGGATGAAAAGGATGAACAAAGTTAGGATGAGACAAAAGCTAAGCTACAAGAACATCAGAAGAGCTGGTGTGTGCTTGATAAAGGGATGTGTGGCGCAACAAACTGGTCTCATCTCCTTTCATAATTCCAGTAGTAGAACACACACACACACGCACAAACACACACACATGCGAGCACACACACACACACACACACACACACACACACTTGCGCGCACACACACACTAGACCATGAATAAGCCCAACGAGACAGACGAAAGAACAATGACTTTGGGACACATGAGTTATTTTGCCATGTACTTTAGTTTTTAGAAGAAGCTTTAAATTCAAATATACTCATTAAAAGTTGACAATGTATAGTAGTTTGTTCAAATGGGCGGCGTGAAAAACTGTTTATTCACATTTGTCTCAAAATGTTCTGTGAAATTGGGAAAACAGGTCTGGGGCTCCTTGTTTTGGGAAAAGGGTCTCATCACTCACTCTTCCTCATCCCGGCGAAGGGGTCCTTGGAGTCGTACTGCATCCTCATCATCATGTCAGGCATGCTGAGGCCCTGCTGGTAAGGAGCTGAGGGCGGCTGGGAGGCCGCACGCTTCTGGAAGGCCGGGTCGCTCACCTCCGAGAAGGGGTCCTGTACACTCACACTGCTCCTGGATAAGGTGAGGGGTGGCGGGGGGGAGAGAGGGGGAGGGGGCGGAGGGTTAGGAGGTGGAAGCTGTGTGAGAAAGGGGGAGCCTTGGATTGCACAGACTGAAAACATCAATATGATGTTTGCTGTGAAGGAGTAATGTGCTCTTACTTTGAAAGGGAAAACATTCTTTCATTTATTTTAATATGTTTCATTTTAATATAAAATACTTTATATATTACATTGTGGTGGCAGTTTGTTGTCAGTGGTGCATTTAAAATAACTCGGTAACTCGGTAACCTCGGTTAAAGTAAAGAAGTAACGGCAGCATTATGCACCTCTTGAAAGTCAAAGTTCTCCATGTGTGAAATTATATTATAGGATTATTATTAAAGATGCATTCCTGTCAACCTGTATGCAGGACATTATGTTATAGTTGGTTTAAGTAAAGCTTATTTAAAGGACTTAACAAAGTGTAATCTAACAATTCATATGTTATGAACTGGACTATAGTTTGTAACCGTAAGTGTCAAATATGTCTTGTGGAGTAAAAAGTATGAAGTTGCATAAAATAGAAAAATACTCAAAGTACATGCAAGTTGAGTACTTAAATATATTTATTCCTTTCATTTTCACCACTGTTATGTTATATGTTATATCATTTTGCACACATAATATTACAAATAATTCCCAAGCTGCAGATAAAGAACATTTTCCAAAATAAAAAAGTGAAAGCCTTTAGTCATCATATGCAGAGCAGCAAAACACGTTATAAATGTAGTCTTCAATCAGAATAATGCTCATGAATATCTAAAGATAACAGTGCACACAGAGATTTGTGACTTTGTCTTAAATCCTGCTTCACAATTTAAGTTTTATAACATTTATCAGCAGACAATTGGAGTTCGCACAGAAGGAACAGTTTGTGCCAACTGATACAAATATCACAAAATGAATCATAGAAAATGAATAACGACCACTACTGTGGTGGAGGCAGCAGTAGCATGGATGTAAGCAGGACTATCAGTACAGCAGTATCAAAGGCAGTAGCAGAGCACTGCAGTTGTACTGTCAGTAGTAGTGTGTCTGCGTGGTACCTGTTGGGGGGCAGGGGTGTGACCTGTCCCAGGGGCGTGGTGGCAGGTGTGGGGCGTTTCAGATCCCCCACCGCCTCTGCTGTCGAGCTGCTGCCAGAGGACAGGGGCGTCTGAGGGCCTTGGAGGGAGCCGCCCGAATGAGCTGCAAGACACGAGTATCCTTTTTATTATCATTATTCACCGGCTCCGCAGTGGAAACGGCAACACATTCACACCGCGGGGCTCCTCTGTCTTCAGATAGGATCTCGGACCCGGTTTGAGCTTCTCTCCGCATCGAGCTGCTGTGTTCTGAGTTGGATAGATACCTTTGGACTTAAGGCCAGAGCGCTGGCAGCGGTACCCTTCATAAGCTCCAGTGAAGACGCAGTGGAGATGAGGACTGTTTGAGAGGGGCGAGTGAGAAGGAGAGGAAGGAAGCAGGGGGAGGGGACACAGCGAAGGGAAGGATGTCTCAGAGGGAATTGCCCAGTTGGGCGGGCGCACCTCAGCTCGTCTTTTATCTGAAGCAGCTTGAAGATGTTTTTTTCGTGGCTTTTGCCGTCGACTAAATGACAGGTTCATGTGGAGGGCGAAGCTGCAGGGCACGCGTGTATTTAAAGAAGATATAGTGTACATCTTTGATGGAGTCAAACATGAAATATGAGTGCGGAGCTTGAGAGAGCACATGCTTGTTACCTCCTTCTAGAATAAATACATCCACTCACACAGAGGCTCCAACTGAGGTTAACACGGGGCTAGCGGGCTCTCTTGATATGACGCCATGTTTCTGTGAATTTATCAGTTCAACCAGATAAAACCAGGGGATACAAATTCCCAGAAGCCGGTTTATTAGAAAATGTGGACGGTTCCAGCTAAAAGATGACAGAGAAAGAGAAGAAGAGAGTCTATGAAAGTGTCCTAATGAGCATTTAGCGTGAGCGTGAGCGACTTTCTCTGGAAAGGCCTCAGTCGCCTTTCCCCGCACCGCACGTTTCCACAGAAAGAAAGAAAGACTTAAGCTTTAAAAAATCATAGTAATTCTGAATTATTCAATAATAACCCCCTGCCTCTACATCACGGGAGATGGAGAGAAAGAGGGAGCGAGCGAGACAGAGAGAGAGAGAGAGAGAGGGAGCGGGAAGTTATGCAATGATGATGAGCAGAAGTAGAAGAGAGGGCAAGGAAGGGGCAGTGAGCATGAGGGATTCTTCACTTCCTACGATACGCCTGCTTCAGACGAACACACACACACACACACACACACACACACACCCTGCCTGTGCAACAAAGGTGGGGTTAGCAAGGGTTAAAAGGTTTACTATTCATCAAGAGCAGGCGGGCCGACAGACAGACACATCATACCGAGTAGTGGGGTTGTGAAGATAGAGAGCGTGAACTCAGCTGCTCTACATTTAGAGGGAGAGCAGGCCAAGAGGCAAAATAAAGTGCGTGTGCAAAATCCATGTGGCTGACGTTTGATGTTTGCTGACGAGAGGCTGTGTGCGTGTCAGAGGGTGACATAATCCACAGGGGTGGGGGTGGTAATGTGTGTGTGTGGGGGGGGTGGGGGGGGAGTCAGTTAGCTGAGCCAGTTTTGTGAATGGAAGGTGACGGTGAGGTCGAGTTTGTTTACATTCTACATTCCAGTCCTCATTAATCACTCCCCATATCCCCCCACCATCACAACTACACACACACACACACACACACACACACACACACACACACACACACACACACACACACACACAGACACAGACGCGCACACACACACACACACACACACACACACACACACACACACACACACACACACACACACAGACACAGACGCGCACACACACACAAACACACACACACACACACACACACACACACACACACACCCTCTCCAACCCAGCAGCCGGCTGGACATGCTCCCTCCATGACATCACTGATCTGTCAGTCTATATGAGCTGGCCGGGTGTCAGTGGGGCAGATAGCGCTTTACGGATGAATACCAGGCTGGAACAAAATATCATCCACCTCCTTTTCGTGCCTCTGTTTTGATCTCACAGCTTTTTATAATCCAATTAGCCCTCAACAGCTAACGTTTTAGCATTGATTTGAGTGTGTCAGTAATTCAACTCAAATAGACAAAGTTTGCCTTTGACGTTTGTTTTTAGTTCAATCTAAAGATTCATAACCAACCGGCCTGCTCGTGTCTTTGGCCCATGTGACCACTGTGTCTGTATTGTCCGCAGTGAACTCGATGAGTTTAATGGAAAGAATGACAGCAAGAAATATGACCCGTCAAAATAAGTATATATATAATATATATATTGATCAAGAAAAACAAATCTTGTTTTATGAATTTGTCTTTGTACAATGACGATTCAAAAACATGACAATAACACTAAAATGACTTATGGGTGACAATGTTAACAAAGTCATATTTACTGTATATGGTGTGGTAACATGGATGAGTCATTGTAAAACCTTAAAGGCTTTATAATCCTATTAAATCCACTTTGTCACTTGGAGAATACAGTTCTAATGTTCTCGTCTGCCGTCAGTATCGCAGTTCTACGTGTAGAGATTCAAATATCACGAGGGACGCTCTGTTTTACAGGAGCATGTGCTCTACAAATTATCCAGCAGATCACTTCAATCAAGTGTTGCAGCATAAGCACTTTACTCTTTAATGCGGCATATCCAACAGGCCGGCCAAACACCCAAAGTATTGACCTTTCCATATCTGACAATGTCGGCGCTATCTGTGGTCACGTGTACCGAGGACCACCAGTCGCTGTGGGCAGGAGGAGATTCTGTGAAATCGGCGTGGTTACGTCCCGTTGAATAGATGAGAGGAGGCTGGATTGAGAATTATAAAGTGTTATGAGCAAGAGGGAATATGAATTGTATATATATATAGATGTGTTATGTGTATTGTACCTATGTGTGTGTGTATGCAAATGAAGGCAGATGCTTTTATTTACCCATCAGGAAAAGCAATCTGCAGTGTCTCAGGCAGGTGAGGTGCTCTGATGTTCTATTTAAAAGCCGGGGTCACTTTTCTCATCTCCGCTGCAAATTAGAGACGTGACCTTAATGCTTTATATCGCTCCAACTCTTTCCCTCCTGTCTTCTGATTCTCGCGTCATAATTGTGTCCAGAGACACACGGTGTGAACACACAGTTTACACACGCAGAGAGTACCCTGTGTTGTGCTGCTACGCCAAAACATTGTTACTTCATTACAGCCAGATTACAGAAAACATGTCCGCTCTAAGCTATAGCGGTATTAACAATGTAGGTTTAGTCATTGTTGTCAGTTGTAATTTGGTTGAACTGACCCTTTAACTGTCCGTGGCTCTATGAAAAGTATTTGCAGTGTTGGATGGACGTGGATAATATATGAGTTTGGCTCAAATGAATCACGTAAGAATAATCTTCTGATAATGCAACAATGTATATTTCTTTTTATTTAATAGCTAAAAGCTATAAGCTGCAAAATTGAATGGAACTGTTTGTTTAGGCCTGAATGACCCTTGAAACTTTTTCCGTCACCAAAACCTAAACTGGATCCAACCATACGTCTGTAACACCCCGTTTCTGTGTCTCCTGTCTCCTCTGTTTTCTCTGTCTTGATTGGTTAATTACCAGCACCTGCCCTCAGCCACTATTGTCTCGTTAGTGTCTGAAGTCGTACACCTGTGTTTCCCCCCCTATATATTGTGTCAGTCTTTCCCTTGTCTCCTGGTGGGTTGTTGTCTATAGTTGTCTATAGTTCCGTGTGCTTTTCCTGTCGTCCTGTCCGTGTTCCTGGTTCTGCCCGTTGACCCTGCCTGTCCGGAACCTGGATTCTGTGCCTGCCCCTTTTGGACCGTGTTTTTGTGAAACTTTTGACTCGTTAAAGAGTGCTTTTTTTGTTATTCATTTTGCGTCAAGCCTGAGCCTCGCCCCGTCACAAAGACTTGACAACGTGGGCCAGTTCCTATCCTCTGAGAAACCAGCATGGTCGCTCCCTTCACTACAAAGTTTCTGCCTCGTCTGCACAACCTTTTACGGTGCTGATGTTGTGCGCCACATTGTCATGAATACAGATCTCTCCTCCTCTGAAGATTCCTGACACCTGTAGTTTGATCAGCGGCACCTGTTGTTTGGCTGCCGACAGATGGGGATAGCGGAGTTGTGAAGGAAAAAAATAGAAACGCGGCGAGCGAGTCTGTTATCAGGCCTTACCAGGTGAGGGCGGCTGGATCTTGACCTGCTTCCTGCTGTCCCCTCCGGCCACGCTGCTGCTGCCGCTGCTGCTGCTGTCTGCAGGCGTGTCTTCTCCCCTCTCCATCTTGCACTCGCAGGCAAACAGATACTGGATGTACTGCTTCTTGAGCGAGCTGGCGGAGGTGCTGGATGTACCCACGTTCAGGGTGGTGGACAGCTCTCGCCACTTCTTGTTCTTGTTTACCTGAGTGGTTGAGAGACGAGATATTAATCCAATGAGGATCACTAATGAACTGTGCTCACGTCCTTTCTTTATTTAGTAATGGATCCCGGCAGCATCAGCCACACACTTGTCATCTTGCCTGAAGTATGGTCGACCACAGCCTGCTGAATTTAATCAATTCCATGGCTGTGCACTTAATGTTTTTGTACTCACTATAACCACAGAGTTGGAGGTCAACCTTGAGTATTGGTCATACATTTCACATTGCTTTCTAATCTAGAAGCAAAGAAGGCACTACAATATACGGCCACAATCACGTGGACACCCCTGACCATAGCTGGGGGCGTTTAAAAAAAAAAAAAAAAAAGTTTTTTCAAGTTCCAATTAAGGGAAAACCAAATACTACAGCGTAAAGAAAATGCCAGACAAAAGTACACTTCCAGTTTTGCGGCAAACGGTTTGTTGTAAAGCAGGGTTCTTACACATGTTGACCAGTGGATTTCCATGACTTTTCCATGACTTTAAACCAAATTTCCATGACTAAGCTGAAATCTCGGTAAAAACATGAACAATTTAGAAAATTTGGCGTATCGAGAGCATCTTTCTTTCAAAAAAACATATTCATTATTTCAAACTTGGTGTAAATGAACATGTGATTATAACAAATTTCCATTACTTTTTCAAAACTTTTATGATTTTAAGTTCTTTCCATGACTTTTCCAGGCCTGGAAATGACCATTTTAAAATTCCATGACTTTTCCAGGTTTTCCATGACCGTACGAACCCTGTAAAGGTAACCCTGACAACACCTCAGGCTTAAAGCAAGGTCCATAAAGAAGGTGTGGAGGAACGTGCCTGGCCTGCACAGTGCCCTGACACACTGAACTGGACCACTGACCTTATTTCCCAACGTAAGCGATCGAGTTTCCTCGCATCACTTCTGTGGGAGCAAACCTTCTGCAGGTTCCACAAGCTTTAGAAAAGCCTTTCTAGAAGAGTGATTGCTGTGACAGCAGCATAGAAATGCCCGTGGCTTTGGAATAAAAAGTGTCCACGTTCTTGTGGTGATGCCGTTTCTTGTAAATCCTGCTGCCGTAAGTATCTAAAGCTTTGGATGATGTATGGAGTTTTCTCAGGAATACGGCTAGATGTATTTCCTTCTCTCAAATACATCTCTTATATGCCATGCCGCTTCCCTGCACACTGCTGGATATAAATAGATGACGCACAAGAGCAGAATGACAGAAGCTTCCTGTGTATGTTCTGCTTAGCATAGAGCGGACCCGCCTGTTGTTTTAGGATCTGACCTCCTGTCTAATGACAGTGAAGTTGACTTTCATCTAACATGTCCCCAGCAACATTTAATGAATGTCTTCCTTAAACGTTACCATGGCGAGGCCTCCTATCTCCCGCACAGCTACGTAGAGCTTCCAGAGGTCCAGCGGCTTCTTGCCCACGGTGGGAAGCTGGGTAACAGGCGTGCCCCTTTCCTCCATGAAGGTCAGGTATCGCTCCACCCAGCCCCGCCTCTCAGGTTCCACGCCCAGCTCAAGTAGGCGCGTGATTCGCTCCCCACTGAGGGAGGAGGAGCTTGGGTTGGCTTTCTGGTGAGAGAGGCAGCACAGTCACGTCAACGTAACAACGAGATCTTCTCTTCACTACATTCATGTTATACACCTTTTTATCATATTAATCAAATTTAAACTATATGGTAGACCGTATATGTATGTAATAAAAAAAATATAAATGGGTGACATTATTTTACTAATAATTTACTAGCAATTCCTGCTAACTGAGCATGCTATACATTCTGATATATAGAGTTTATTTTCTTCTACAACTACCCATTCTCCACATGAGCATCATTAAAGTTTCATCCCATATTTACACATCCTTGGGCCCTCGGTCGAATGACCAAGCAAAAATCAACACTTCTTGAGAGCACTTTGTTTGTGTGCAGCGCGTGTTTACTTCAAAAGTTCATTCACAGCACATTCAGATCCCTCATATTAAAATTGGAGGACAAAGTTTAATCTCTCACAGTCGTGTCTGGTTTCAGTCCAGGTTTCAAAGGACTCAGTTTTGATCATGTAATTACACAATAATCCTTCAGTCAAACACAAATAAATCAAACTAACAGAGGATGCTGACATTATTGTCCATAAAGGGAAATTGAGTCGCTTAGTTTGTTTTTTGTGTCTATATACACATCATACATCCAATAATGTTCCAGCTTCTGGTGCTTACAGGACTGGAGGGGGTCTTGAGGGGCCAGGGGGGGCTGCTGATGCTGTCGCTGTCGTCTCCGTGGTACGAGGACAGGCTGGCGGGGCTGGGCGAGAGGGGCGAGGGCACGGGCAGGGCGCTGCCTGGCGTGGCCGGCTGGGACACGCACAGCTGGGAGCTGCTGCTGCTGCTGCTGCTGCTGTTGTTGTTGTTGTTGTTGTTGCTGTAGCCGTCCTGGAGCTGGGGAGGAGCGGAGAGACGAAAATGACTTTCAGTTTCCTTGTGAAAAGGCATCCATCACCCACAAGTGTACCCAGTACGGCACAATGGTGTGTTCTACTCTCCACATAACAAGAGTGAGGGCATAGCTCAGGTCTGCACAGGTAGATAACACAACACAAGTCCATATGTGTGTGTGTGTGTGCACAGACACACGTGTTTGTGTTGATATGCCTGAGTTTGGAACCAGAGGTGGAAAGTACATAAAGTACAGAGTATAAATACAATGTTACGGAACTTCCATTCCACTTTGGTATTTCTCATTTATACTTGTACCTCACTACCTTTTAAAGGGAAATATTTAACTTTTTTACTCCATCTCATTTATTTGACAGACTCACCAATTACTTTCTTAGAATACCATTTGAATCTAAGATGTAGGACCAGGTCATACAAGCTGAACACTTCACAGACTGTAATAAGGCTCACATGACATACAGTTAAATGAAGGTAATGCTGCTTACATTTTAAAGGATCAGTAATAATACACATGCAATAAACTGTATAAGGGGCAACTATGCATAATGAACACTTAATTTTGACACTCAAGTGCATGAAGGGCTTTTACTGAAACCCTAGTATTATTTTTCTTTTACCACTGCTGTATGTGTCAAGTGGGTTTAGAATATATTGTTGTACGGTGTCGGTATCAGTGGTAGAAAAAGTACTCTTTACTTTTTTACTGAAGTAATACCACAATTTAGGATTACTACTACTCGACCGGGCCTGCTCAGCAGCTTCTTATTGTTACCACACGTCCTGTTTGTTTGTTTTGTCTGCTTTGTTTTTGTTTTGTTCCGTTTGTCTCTTGTCCCCTGTAAAGCGTCTTTGTGCACCTAGAAAAGCGCTCTAGAAGTCTGAATTATTATTATTATTACTAGTAGTACTAGTAATACAAGTAGTATCCTAAGTAAAAGCACAAACGCATTAGCATCAAAATATACTTAAAGTAGCAGAAGAAAATGCACTAGTTATACGTAATGTACAAGAATGATGTATACTATGTTATAATTATTCAGGCTCTTGTATGTAAGCATCACTTCCATTATGGGTCTGGGACATCTTAGCCTGTGAAATGAAGTTTAACGTGGCATGAAATGGAATTACTCATGTAAAGTACAATCACCTTAAAATGATACTTTAGTGCTGTACTTGCATACATGTACTGAGTTACTTTTTGTCTAAAATAGCCCTAAAGCCAAAGTATGACAAGTGTGTGTGTGTGTGTGTGAGAAGGATTTTGCTATTGTGTCTGCATGCATAAATAAATGTGTTTACATGCTTGAGATAGAACGCATGGAGATCAGTATGATTAGTCTTTGTCTATAGATGTGTGTGCGCTTCACTTTGTGTAAATCCCTCCACGTTAGCTCACATTATTGTGTGAGCCTTGTGTACGTGTGCATACATTTATGTGTGTGTGTGTGTGTGTGAGTGTGTGTGTGTGTGTGTGTAAAAGAGACTGCGAAAGAGAGAACAACAGCTTGACAAGTGCTTCTGGTCTGTGTACAGAATGCTCATGTCAGCAAAACCCTATCTTTCTCCCTCTCCCTATCTCTCTCTCTTTCTCCCTCTCCCTATCTCTCTCTCTTTCTCTCGCTCCTTCCCTCTCTTGGCAGACAGATCATCTCTTTTGGGAGCACTCGGGGTCTTTCTGGCTGCTCTGATACCTTAAATAATTCAAAAGGCCCTACTACCGCAATCAGCAAAAGAAAAGACAGGGATTTGGAGGGAAAAGACGTGTAGTGGATGTGATGGAGCCGTGTGAGTGTGCACGCCTCTGTGTGTGTGTGTGTGTGTGTGTGTGTGTGTGTGTGTGAGAGAGAGAGCGTGGCTGTTAAGCAAAAACAAGGGGAGGGGGTAGAAAAGAGCAAAGAGCAGAGTTCTGTTGCTGTGCTGAGCCAAGCCGAGCTGCAATTGTAGGGCAAAATGAGAATTCAGCATTGTGTATTGGGACGTGTGTGTGTGTGTGTGTTTGATTGTATGTTTGATGCACTGAGGAAGTAGTGTGTGTGTATTTGTGTATGTATGTGGAGAGGCCAGTGTTTGGCTTCCTGACTTTTTGTAAAATAAAAGAAATGAAGATATATGCATGTGTTGTGTTGTGTGTGTGTGTGCGTGTGTATAGATGCACTGTATTCCTGTATTGTGTTTGAATGTGTGTGCACGCATGTGTGCACTGCAGATGCCCAGCCCTCTCTTTCTCTCTTTTTTTTGCAGCTCGGGCTGCCAAAACATCAGCAAGAAGAGAGTGCTGGGGGCAAAAACAAAGCGAGGAAAACATTAGGAATGGGAAATGTTAAACAAATCATTAAATATGGCGAGAAAACAACAGAGAAACAGCCCACTGTGCTGAGGCAGCGTATGCTGATCAGATCCAGTTTGCTTCATTAGGGGAGCAAGATCAAAAAACAAAACAAGAAAATGAGAGAAGGAGAGGGAATTGCCAAGGAGGAAGGAAAGAGGAAGCAGGTCAAGAAGGTACCTTTGGCTTGTGCGGCTCGTTGGCCGGGCCACTGTCGTCTTTGATGTCCGACTTCGATTTCCCATCTGGGCTCATCACCCCCATGGCTCCTTCACCAAGAAGGAAGAAACATTACAAACATATAGCGAGAGACACACCTGTCCAGCTGGGGTCTCTAAACTTAAAACGTGTAAAATAAGCTGTTAAAAGACTGTTTCTTAGAGAAGATATAGACAGAGAGCGAGGTAAGACTCCGCTAAGGCGAGCCGGCGTGCTCTTTCAACCTCGCTGACTGCACATTCCTGGTGTGGGAGATCTCACATATCCAGAGTGGCAACAGAAAGGGAAAGAGATGCTGACTTCTTTCTGGTTCCAAAGACACACGGTTTCTAATTGAAGACGGGCTGAGGTCCTTAAAGTCTGATTTTCATAGTGCCAGCTGCATATTTCTTATTAACAGAAAGAAGGGGGCCTTGAATACGATGCTCCCCTTTTTATTTTTCCCTTGTGTGCGGCGGCACGGTGGGAAAACTAATGGCTTTTTAGCGTGCCCAGGGGCAAACCAGATGAGTTTTGAGGAACCTTGGCGCTCTAATTCGTTTGAAGTTTTCCAAATGTCACGCATTCTGATATTTGCGTTTCAATAAAAGTTGCTTTTCATTTGAGAAGCTACGGCGCTCTCCGAGGTGCGTTCAGCAACGATGCAGCTGGGCGAAGGGGTGAAAGGATGCAGCGCATTCCTCCCGGCTCGCTGGAGGGCCGGCTCAGTGCTCAGAGAGAGACTCTGGGATTCCTTTACTGTCGTTTGGCCCTTTTAGTCCTCCCTCTCTCCCTCTCTCCCTCTCTCCCTCTCTCTCTCTGAATGAGACCTCAGTTGCTTCTGCTGTTGATTCAACATAAAAACACAGGTTCATCCTGAGTGTCTCAGTGTACAGTTGTATACCAACCCTGTATCACAAATATTACGTTCCCCCAGAACTAAAATGCAATTCGCAGTTATGTTTGACTGAAACGTATTTCTCTTCAATTTACGTTTGACTGAATAATGTATTGTCACCTAAAGAAAGAAAATAAAGCAGCGTCACCAGCAGTAAGTCTACACGCCAATTCATATGATCCGTTACAACGCTTATTGCTGTTATAATATGCAGGCGAAACAACATATACAATAATAATAAATAAGACTAGAGGACGCTTTTTCAAATTCATAACAGCATTGTAGAGAAGAGAGACAAAAACGGCAAAGATACGTTGATCAGAGACGTATTTGTAATTATAATACGTCAAATACAAACGTAATCTGGAGAGAAATAGGTTTCAGTCAAACGTAACTGTGAATTGCATTTTAGTTCTGGGGGAACGTCATTTTTGTGATACAGGGTTGTTGTATACTAACCGTGAGGACGGCAACATCTTATTCACCATGTTCCTCTCTCTCTTATCAACATGTATTGGATTGGATTGAATCTATTGTCATTGCACAGTACAGGTACACATGCAACAAAATGTGTTCTCTGCATTTAACCCATCCGTAGTTATTAAGAAACAGTGGGCTAGAAGTGATGCACCTGGGAAGCAACTGGGGGTTCAGTGCCTTGCTCAAGGACGACTTACAGCTAATGGGGAGATCGAACGGTGATCGAACCGACAATCTTGGGGTTGCAGGACGACCCCCCCTTACCCCACTGAGCTCCAGCCGCCCCTATTCTGTTCATTGCAGAGACCATTAATTGCTCTGCTGTTTGGCATTCCCGAGTGTACCTGAAGGCGGCATATTGTAGGCTGGCCCTTGTGCGTTGCCCGTGGCGGAGCTGTTGTTCCCCGCCGGCTGGCTGTTGGGGACAGCGGCAGCCATGGCGCTCGCCGGGCTGATGCCAGGGCCTTGATAGCTGCCCTGCCTGCCAAAGGGTGAAGAGAGGGATGTTAGGCGGAGAGGTGGAGATGAAACCAGTTTAGATTCAGGATGTAACGACCGGCTGTGGAGAGATAAGTGGGTCACAGCGAAAGCTGCCGAAGAACAGAAGTCACACAATTGTACAAAGATGGTATTTGGCAGTCTGTCACTGCCAGCCTGCTTTATTGTTGTCATAAAAACTGAGCAGCGTGTATATCCCAAAGTCAAAATGAAAGCACGTACACAACATATCCCTGATCAAACAAACCGCTCTTTCAAAAGGTTGAAGATGAGCATGCAGCGTCAAAAAAGAAAAAAAACTCCCTTCCTCTCTTTGCTCTTCTCCTCGACAAATCCCCCCCTCCCCTACCTCCCCCCTCCTCTTCCTCCCTCTCCCACAAGTCATAATTTAACTAATTAAGGTGTGCTTTTGGAGAGGATCATGTTATTTGTTGCCATGGTGACAGCAGAAGTCAATCTTGCTCAATCTCCCTCTCTGAGCCTCCCCCTCTCCCGCCCCCCGCTCCCCCTCTCTCAGGCGACTCATCACATGGTGTTGCAAGCGACATCAGAGGGGCTTATCTGCAACCTGCTGAATACTGGCCAGCCATGTGTGTGTGTGTAAGCAATATGTGTGTGCGTGTGTGTGTGTGTGTGTGTGTGATTGAAGGCAACATCTATCATTGCATGCCAGGCAGGCCAAAGCCGGTGACATTGGGGCTGAAAGGGAACACCGTGTTTGGAACAATTTGGTCTATCTCCTGCTGTCTCAAGATTATCTCCTGGACAACCGTATGAAAGAAGGCTGGGAGAAAAGGGGGAGATGGAGCGAGAGAAAACAACAACATGCGGGCTGAAGAGAGACGGAGGCCTAAACGACTGAACACATAAGAGAGGAACGGCGGCACACTGAAACAAAAAGAAAGGAAGACCGTTGGAGAGGTGGGGAGGGCAGACAACTAAGGAATTGAATGTGAGAGTGGATGTAAAGGAAGAAAGGATGAAAGGAAAGCAGGAAGGAAGGGAGACATCAAAGGAGACAAAGTCGGGCAACAACTATTTGGCCCGAAATGCAGCACTGTGGACGAGAAGAAACACTCCATCCGGATTTATGTCAGTCAATTCTCTCCTTACTGGCATCTTTCTCTCTTTCACACACTCACACACACACACACACACACACAGTGTAATGCGCCATGCTGGAACCGATACACATAGCCTAAGAGGAAGGATTGGCTTGGTAAACCTCCCCATAATCTCATCTCACAGATGTAATTAGTCATAGAGCACGGCTGATGATACATATGTAATCCCTCTATGGGGGCCGAGGTGCACAGGGGAGCCGCTCCGTGGCAAAGAAACAAGCTCACACCAGATCCTCGCTCGTCTGGCCCCATTTCCATATAACGAGGGGAATATGGACTCCTTCGCTGCTGCCTACGTGTTGCCTAAAAAGCTTTGTGTGACTCAAGGCGCAGAAATAAATGTACCTTTTGATCGTTGCAACTTGCCGCAACGCAAACTCCCGCAAGAGAGCGCTGAGAAGTCAGAGAGGAAAAATAAGTTTTGAAATGCCCGTGAAGCTCATTTCTCCATCGCGTACAGAACGCCCCTCGCCCCGCTCGAGCAATAGAAGCAGAAGCTCTCATGTGAATGGTGAAATACCCAAAACAACAACAACAACAACAGTGGTTGGAGGTTTTCAACTGTGGCACTCTCCCATTATGACTAATTCATGTCATAAAAAAGCCCATTAGAAAGCACTTGATGGAGGTATTGCACAGCGTTTAATCACACTTAATATATGCATGTGCCGCTATCGTAAGGGGGGAGGGAAAGAAAGGCACGGCGCATTCATCTTGCTCTCAGGCACCTTGGTGCTGGGGAAAAAAAAACCTTCATCCTGTTGCCGCAGAGAGAGAAAGAGAGTAAAGGAGGAGAGAGAGAGAGAGAGAGAAAGAGAGGAGGGGTAGAGGGAGAGGAAGAAAAATGAAGGGAGGTGGAGGGAAAGAGAGAAGCAGGGAGGGAAATTAAGGCAAGAGGAAGCCTGAGTAGTGTGTGTATGTGTCCCTGGTGGACCGATGGGGGGGCGTAGCTTCAGCTCAGGGCCCCAGAGCTGGAGGTAATCGCTGTTCCATGAGACTGAGCCAAGGGAACACACACACACACACACACACACACACACACACACACACACACACACACACACACACACACACACACACACACATGCACACACACAGACTAAGAAACATGGAAACATCTATACTAACACCATCAGGCCAGCGCACTCTCAGTTTGTTGTTTAGGAGTGGCCTGAGGAGGGAGACAGATAGGAACAGCAAACTCTTTTTTTCTTCTTTTTCTCAAAGTTTGCGTGAAAGTTTTGACATCACAACACTTGGAAGATGTAAGAACATTCTGCTCTGGGACGTGTTCGGCCTGTCCAGACATCGCCGGGGCAGAAAGGCTCTCACGTTCACAGTCGAAATGCAGTGATAGAAACAGACATATTTTTTTTCTACCACTTCAAAGTGACAACGAACATTGTTTTTCTATTCATTCCATCTAAATACTCTACCCTGGCTGCCCCTCCCCCTCCCCCGGCGTCCCTTCGCTCCACAGACACGCACAGAGCCACCGCTCGCTCTTTGCTATTCAGTCCACATGTGTGAAGGGCATCGGAGAAGGCCACTTTCGCACTGTGGGCAGAGTGTGTGTGTGTGTGTGTGTGTGTGTGTGTGTGTGTGTGTGTGTGTGTGTGACAGTGTGTGTTTGAGCGTGTCCTTGTGTTCATGCGCAGGGTGGGCGCTGTTGCCAAGGGGATGCCATGGTTACGAGGTGCCAGCCAACCAGCTGACAGTGTCTCTCTCCAAGTGGCAGCGCCTTTGTCCTTCATTCATGGTGACAGGCCACGCTGATGCCTCCCAGCGCCGCTAACTGGACCAGACAGCAGAAGCGCTGGGACTGCAGGAGTGTGTGATGACTGAGCGTCCCTCCCTATCGATCCCTTGGCTTTGTGTGTGTGTGTGTGTGTGTGTGTGTGAGTGAGTGTGTGTGTGTGTGTGGGGGCTTGTGTAAGAGTGTGAAGAAGAAAGTGCGAGTAAAAAAAGAGCCGAAGAGAGGCTGCTGGATGGAAGGATGGAGTGGGTCGGCTGGAGGCCATGAATTATATATGGACCCAATCTGTTCTCAGGGCAGCTTGGGCTCATAGCTCCTCCAAACTCCTGACTCAACTCACCACACACACACACACACACACACACACACACACACACACACACACACACACACACACACACACACACACACACACACACACACACAAACACACAGGGGGGGGGGACATAATAAACCCCACACAAAAAAAATAAAACGACAGCTTTTAACATATTAAATCCAGAGAAAAGCTACTCTTCCCTGCTCCCTCCTTTCCGAACATCAAACAGCTCAGGATGGATGGAGGAGAAGTCATTTATTTTGCCCATCTAATGAAAGCAGAGCGCTGCGCAACACTGCCAAGACTGCGAGCGACAAAGCACCACAGGCAGCATCACTCGTTCTTGACATTCAAGCGCTGCTCTTATTTATTTAGCAAATTTACTTACTAAGGAGGTCAGAAATGAATTATTTGGCGAGGATTTGCCTCGGAGCACTCTCCTCTCCTCTCTTCTTCCCGCTTCCAACATTTTTCCTCCCTTCAATTTCCCTTTGATTTACGGCTCTTTTTTTTCCTTGAGCTTTGCTCTTCTCCTCCTAAGTGCTTATTTTTTTCGACAGAGCCCGTTCCTACAGCTCCAGGAACTTTTTGCGGAGTGTCGCCGGCAGCGCTGGAAAGTCATTGGAAAAGCCAATTCTGTCCTCAGAAGCTGCTGCCAAGAAAAGCGTATACCTTTTAATACTTTTAGTTCTCTTCTCTTTCCCCCCACAAAACATTTAATCCCCAAACATCCATCCACAGCCTTTAAAAAAAAAGTAGTCCCGCACCTTTCCTCCAAACAAACGTGTACCTCCCCCACGCTGACGGCTCGACACAGTCCGTGTTATTTGAACACGACATGTCAGACTTCTTACGCTGCAATTCATCAAACTGACAACTGGCAGCCCCGTACGCCCAAAGAGTCAACTTTTCATAAAATGGATGCCAATTCCCCTCAAATGTAATTTCAAGAAAGACCTCCATCTGTATTTGAAATTTAGGGAAACAGCTAAATAAACCTAGTTTGCAAAAATTCAGATTAGCAAGATTTTGTGACTTAATAAAAGACATATTTCACTGTGTAGGTGAACCTCTAGTGGATCAACAGGGTGCCAAAAACTCTCTGGGCCGAAGCCGTTTCTCTTAGCCCACCGATCCAACTGATTAACCAATAAGCCAGTCGGCCGGTGGAGAAAAAACACTCGCTGCACTTTATGAAGATTTAATCACGGCCCGCGCCTGCAGCCATGGGATAGCAGAAGTGGCCCTACTCCGCTCATTTGGCATTCCCTTCACTCAGCGTAATGAAGCTGGAGTGTGTCTGCTGGTGAGGCGGGGTGTGTGTGTGAGTCAGGCTTGGATGGAGATGGGGGATAAGAGGTGGAGATGTAGAGGGATTATTGGTGGGGACCTAATAAAGGCACGTGTTCAAGATAATGGAGAAAAGGCGAGACCGTCCAGTGACATCACCGCTAACTAGCCCCTGATTTGGAAGGTCGGGAGCGGCAGCTCACTCCGGGGTTGATGCATCAAAGGGTGGAACCAGGCATGTGCTACGACTAACAACTTGTTTCTCAGACAGAGAGGAACTGGGTCTGAATGTTTCTGAATGTTGCACCGCAATCTGGAGAGCAAACAGGGAGCTGGAGCCTCTAACTGCAGGTTTCTGGAGGCCAATTTTCTCCTGATCTCCCTCAGATGTTCTAAAGTGGGATCTGAGGAAGAAAAACATAACAAGGCTGTGCTGTGAGACAGCGGAGAACAAAAAGCAAATTGGGAGGAAGAAAGACTGAGGGAGATAAAACAGTCTGGTAAGGATAACAGAGCTGCATGGAGACGGCGATACAGTCGGGAGAGTTGGTAAGAAGAGTGAAACAGGTGGGAGGCGAGAGAACAGATGCAGGCGGATGGATGAAAGAGGCAGAATGAGCGATAGCAGACAGGAGCAACTCTGAGGGCAACTCGCAGAAACCTGAGTATTCTGCAAAAATGTCCATATTAACAAGCAGTTAGCTCCTTTTTTTGTTTTAAATCAGTGGAAACAACTTTCTGCCAGGAGACTAATTCCTATTGTAAAAAGAAATCTATATTCTGAAGAAGGAAGCTGCAAAATGACTAATGATTCAGATTTGTGAAGATTGTTCTTTGAAAACAAATAGTCCTGGCAGACAGTTTTTACAACCAGGCGGCTAGTTTATTCAAGCATTTTGTTGTTCGAAATATCCACTGTTTGAATGGTATTTCTTCAAGTGCAGCGGAAGTGATGTTTGTTTTGAATAAACACGAAAAATATAGCATGAACAGAGAAGAAAAATACATATTTCCCCCCAAAAAACAAGCGAATGAGCCACCATTGTGCCAGACTTTTTGCTTAAAATATGACCTTTGCCATGTAGTAAAAAACAACAAAACAACAACATCAATGACAGGATAACACACCGAACAAAGGACACGAAACCCAGGGATGTTTTCACAGTCGACCGTGAATTAAAATGGATCACTGAGGAGAAATACAAGAAGATAAGAACACTGTTTTCAGACAGATATGTAAACAAACAGCATAGGAAAGAGAGAGAGAGAGAGAGAGAGAGAGATAGAGAATATATAGAGAGAAATAGTGAGCGACACCTCTCTGGTGTCTCGGTGAACGTGAGGAGAGACTGACAGTCCGTCTGATTGGTCCCAGCAGTGGGGATCATGTCATGCCACTTCTTATTGACAGCCTGGCCATCCCTTAATGGCTGGGCCAGCATTTGCATTGCTGTCTGTGTGTGTGTGTGTGTGTGTGTGTGTGTGTGTGTGTGTGTGCATCGGGCCCCCCTGATGCACGTAATTAATCACACATACTGTCAGCCACACCACGAAATGCCAACGCAGTGGACACGGCAATCTGAAGCCCAATGAGTGTGTCTGTGTGTGTCCATGCATCACACTGTCTGCGCTCACTTGTTGTTGCCGTGAGCGTGAGTAAGACAGGCTGATGGTGATAATGATGACTCCGGTGATGATGCTGAAGGTGATGATGGCAATTACGATGATAACAATGATGCCTCTTGTTTTGTGTGTGAGAAATATCACAGAGACCCCTCTCCGCTCAGTTCAGCCTGAAACACCTCCCTTCAGTTTATTCATACGACACACACACACACACATATAGACAGTAGATATTTTGATGAGTATACACACACACACACACACACACACACACACACACACACACACACACACACACACACACACACACACACACACACACACACACACACACACACAGAGACAGGTGTTATGAGGGTGGTGGACCTACCTATAGTGCTGTGAATGTGAGGGTGGCAGGATGGGTGGATGGTGAGGTCTGAGTGGAGGGGAAGATGGTGGACGGGTGGAGGCGGGTTGGGGTGTGGGCCAGTGGGCGGAGGTAGGTCGGGGCGGCTGCATCTGGGCCTGGGACCTAATATGTGGAGGCCGCCTGTAAATTGGCGTCAACGGACCCCCGGCGAAAAGAGAAACCTTCACTTGAAATATCATCACTGGCTCGCAGTCTCCAGTCGGCCTCATGCATCACCAGAAATGAACATTGACAAATATTAATCCGCCACCTCAGCCTGGAGAATGCTGGCAAGACTGCTCCCATGATGCATTGTTAGGCAAAACCTGCAGCGATTGGAGGAAGTGCATAAATCCACCTTTTCCTCTCAGAAGACGGCCATGTTTCCACAAGTTCCCCCGACAGGGTTCAGCAAAAGTTTACTGCCCACACGTTCCCACAACAGCCCGACGCTACCAACACTCATATATTCACAGCTCCAACCCCATGGTGGAAACATTATATCCCTTAACTCATATAGCCTACCATTATAGCATCAAAGTGCTGTGTATTTGTGATAAGGTGCTTGGTATCACCTCTCTCTCTCTCTCTCTCTCTCTCTCTCTCTCTCTCTCTCTCTGGTGTTTTCACAGTAAAACCAATGGTTTGCTTTTTCTTCTTTTATGTTCTGACAGCGCAGTATTCAACCCATGCAGTCTGCTCACAGACCAATATCTCTCTTTCTGCAACAAATGGCACTTGGTGTATAGTGCCAGCTATCAAAACGTCAGGTACTTTATGAGATGTGTGAAAATAGGAATAGCTCCGCAAATGGCTCATAGAAGCGTGGCGCTGCTGAGAACGACTCCCTTCACATCGGAAAAGACTGTCGTAAAAAAATTAAAAAGGAAAACTCTGTAACACAAACTCTCCGTGGTGCTTTGCAGCACACCTCACCACAGATGACCCGGATGGGAGATGGAGGAGCTGGCTAGCAGAGCACGATCACCAGGGAAATCAAAAAGGTTTGGGCCATCTCGGTTCGAACCGCAATAGAATATTTACATAGAAAACTCTTTTGTCAAGATCTCTTTAGGACAAATATGGCATAGGAGCAGCATCAATTATATATATATACATACATACATACATACATACATACATACATACATACATACATACATACATACATACACTACCGTTCAAAAGTTTGTGGTCACCCAACAAGACAATTTTGTGTTTTCCATGAAAACTCACTTTTATTTATCCAATGAATTGCAAATTGAATAGAAAATATAGTAAATACATTGAGAAGGTTAGAAATAATGATTTTTATTTTAAATATGAATTGTGTTCTTCAGACTTCAAGCCCAAAAGGAAGGCCAGTTGAAAAGCTTATCTGACCAGCATAACTGTTTTCAGCTGTGCTAACATAACAAAAGGGTTTTCTAACATTCTAACCCTCCATTAGTCTTCTAAGGCGATAATACAATGTGCCATTGGAACACTGGAGATGGGCCTCTATACAACCGTGTAGATATTAAAACAAATTTAAACAGGTGTTTCAACCTAGAGTAGTCATTTACCACGTTAATAATGTATAGAGTGCATTTCTTAATAATTTAATGTTATCTTCATTAAAAAACATGCTTTTCTTTGAAAAAAGAAAGTGACCCCAAACTTTTGAACGGTAGTGTACATATATACATACATACATACATACATACATACATACATACATACATACATACATACATACACTGTATATATACAAACTTAGGTGAGATGCAACACAAAGCAGAACAGAAACCCAAGTCTACCTCTAAAAAACAACAACAAGATGTGGTTAAGGCGTGGGAGCTGCGTCCCCGCTGTGCTCTCACCTGTTGTGTGTGGAGTTGGCAGAGCCCGGCATGGCAGCTGCTGCTGCCTCCTGGGCCTTGCGGTTAGAATTACCCAAAGCAGGAGGGCCCATCCCGGGCCCAGCTGGCTGGGGCATGCTGGGGGAGCTGGGAGCCATGGGCGGGTACGCCCTGTTCTGGCTGCCCGGGCCGTGGCTGCGGCCCCCAGGTACGGGCTGGCCGGGCCCCTGGCCGTGCATGGGGCTGCTCGCGTTCATCCCCAGACTGTTGGTCATGCCCGGGCCGGGGCTGCTGTAGCTGGTGCTGGCGGGCCCACCGTAGTTGGAGGGCCGGGGGTAGTTACCTGGAAGAAGACAACGTGGGAATGAGCTTAAAATGATTACACAGACAACCTCACTCAAAACGTAAAAACACGACACCGTCCCTTGAGACGTTCAACGTCTCACTTGAATTTGATAGATTGCCTCCGAGAATGACTCAAAATGGCTGCTGTGAAATACTGTAGCCTCAGAAGGGTGCTATGAATCACTTCATTTCAGGGAAATGGAGTTTATCAAGCGCTTGTCAGCTGTTACCATTATAAATGCAATAGTGACACATACAGCAATTCCATCCCTCAAGAAAATAATCTGGTGACAGACGAGGAATGTAAAGAGCAAAACGAAATTCTGATTCATAACCTCTTCAACCTCCAGAGGAGGCCGTAAAAAACTATTCGCTGTGAGGTGCGCTGACATTTCTCACCGCTGCAGGTTGCTGCACGGCCATGGGAACAATTGTCAATCTTAAGGTGGACTTTGTGAAACACTTGAAAGGAGCTCTAATCTGCAGTAAATGCTTTCTTGCTGCCCTGGAGTGCCACGCGGCCGTGATGCCGGGAGCTTTCCTAAGGCACACTTAAACCCCTCCATTTTGGCTCGGAGAGCGACGCTCGCCTTCGACAGCAGCTGCAACAAGAGCCGCCATGCTGGCAAAGACAACATGTACATACATTCAGACGCCCTGAAACACCCACGATGCATGTAAGTGTAGTCCATCACATTGTACTCCCTTGCAGGCACTGGGCCTTTTGACTCTGATACCCCTCCCCCCCTCCCCCCGGGACGAATCCCCCACAAGATAGAAAGGAAAATGTGGCATCCTCTATTGTGGTGGGGGCTATTTATTTTGATTTGATTAAGGGTGCTTTAGTTGGGCCTCACTGCTTAATCCTCTGTGAATATGTCTGGAAAAGGGGATCAAGTCCCTTTAAAAGCTGAAGGCTTTTCTGCACGCTCAGACGAGGGAAAGTTGAATGACAATATTCCACAAGAGGGAGAAGAAAAAGAAGAAAAAATGTCTAGGAAAATGGAAATGGCTTCTTAGTGTCCTCGAGCTGCTTCGCTGAAGACGCTTTCCACATGACATAAGCCTGCAAGCCCAACAGAGGGAGAGAGCGGGGGGAAGCAGCAGAGGGTGGGGGGGTAACAGACAGACAGAAGTTAGCGGAAAAAATGCCTGCACCCCCCTTCAAGCCCCGAGATAGGATTTATATTGAATCAAAAAAAAAAGTATTTCCCATAAAAGTCAGCAGCTTAGGTTGAATTTGTCCAGAAATTGTGATGAAATCTAGTGAGGGAGATGGGGAAAGAAGAGGAGGATTCTTTCTGGGCAGGCTTTGGTGAGGCGCTGAGCTGAGTACGCCTGACACCTGTCAAGGGTTTTGGGGCTATAATAGGGAAGCGTTCAGCAAGAAAGGATGTCTGCTAACGAACACAGGAGGATACGTATGGTGCACTGTACACGTGTGTGTGTGTGTGTGTGTGTGTGTGAAGGCCTATATAATATTTCTGAGACCTTGCAACCAGTGAAAGATACATTTCCATGTTCCTTCCACTCACAGGCGACTGCCTACAACCCTGGCATCATCGTGTCCTGCAGCTTCCCTCCTCTCGGTGAGCTGCAGAGGACCCAGGCTGCGGTCAGCGACCTCTCAGCTCCGGTCGGACAGCTGTTGAGGCCCTTGTCATGGCTGCCTGCCATGCCTTCTCAATAGCCTGGGTGGACACTGTGGTTTTTGGCCCTTGTGGCAGAGTAAGGCTTCAGCACACCTCCCGGGGAGTTGTTTATAACGAGAAGTCCCATTACGACGATTTGCATCTTTTCCCCCCCCCAGTCTGGCAGACGAGCTGAAAGCCCCAAAGACGAGAGTTACTGCGAGTTTCCATGAGGCTGTATTCAACGTTACTGGAGGGGGTGGGAGACGCCAAACCAAATCTAACTGAAGAGGTTTGTGTGCTGCATGCAGAGAAGTTACCAGGCGTGATGGACTACCAATCCAAATGTCCTAGTTGTGGGCGATGTTTGACTGGGCTGACACAGGGAAGACGGAGTGGCTGAGGGACTCGGCTGTGCCGAGCCTTCCTGGGAGAGTCTTGCTCCGTCCTGACGAAAATGATTCACTTCCTGAAGGATTGGTGCTGCGCCAAAGTGCTTCTTCAAGGACAGATAGTGGACTAACCCACTTTTCTAAATGACTGAGAGCTCAACCCTGAAATCGTCCGTGTTTTCTTAAGAGTCATTTATGCTTTCCAAGGTGCCGCTCAGAATTCATCAGATGAGAAAGTCAAATGACAAAATACAGATAGCACAGAGTGCATTCATCACGCCGACGACAGTCACAACAAATATAATGCAACATCAATTGAAAACATTTGCAGTATTGTTGTAAACGGAGTCCATAACTGAATTAACTCCCTACGGCGTTAACCTAATATAACTGAAAATATGTATTAGGTGCATTTTTATTAACAAACTAGTCCTCGAGACAAATAATGCTGTATAAGTGAATTTAGAAGTCATGGGAGTTTTGCATAGAAACAGATCATCAAGAGACAGTCGTTACAATCCGTTATTTAATGTCCCCCCTCTCTTTGAACTTCAAGTTACAATATAAAAGTGTCTTTTCTTAGCCCTAACGCAAGCTTCATATATAAAGTATTACGAGTTGTGAGCAGTTGGGGACTTCAAGAGATTCCACTTCCTGTCAAACAGGCCGGAGAAAGACTTGTTCTTGCAAATGTTGTCGTCTACTTCACCTTCTTTCATGCTACTCTGGAAACCAATCAAGGAGGGAGAGGAGGAAAAGAGGACAAAGAGGACGTCATTTGTTTTCCGTCCCTTCTCGTGTCCTTGTGGCTTAGCCTCGGTTTCCTGCCTGCTTCTCGAGCACTTGGTGCCTTTGGGGTGTCTTGGTGGTATTTATAGCATGATGGAGGGGAGGAGAAAGAGAGCTTGTGGTGCTTCGTTCACAATTACATGGAAATTCCCGGCACGGTCACGCCTTCGGTGGACGCTGTATCCTGCTCCTGGTTTAATCCCTGCAGTCCTGCGGGAGAGCTGGACCGCGACCAAGCAGATTACCGCCGACTGCCTCCTCAGCAGACTGCGCCGTCCAATGCTAACAGCCGAGGCGGTCGTTCCTCGGGCTACGGCGGAGTGAGGTACGATGGTGCGACCGCCGAGCCCTCCGGATCTGTGGACTCCATCAATAAGGAGTGAAACGCAGATTACATGGCTGCATGCCTGAGCTGCCAAGGACAGCGGCAGGTCAGGCCGTCCGTGTCCACATGAGGATGAACACAAATAAAAGAAATGAATAACAGCGTTTTTTCACTTTTACTTTTGCAGTGGTTGGAGGAGGACGGATTTGTTCGGGGACATAAATGCCGTGTGGTACTCAGTTTGTTCCATCTTACTCAGTATGGTTGCTGTGATTCACCATCTCCTTTATTTAACCCCTCTTATGCAAATTAAGTACTCTTCTGACTGCTTCTCGTGTAGTTTCAATATTTAAACGGGCCGGATCAGTTCACAGCTACTGATGATGTCACTGCAGACCAATATTAGAGAAAAACACACTTTCAAATTCACGTTGAGACTCGGTATTAGACCGCAGTCCATACGTATAGACTTGCTGGGATGGATAGTTCTGTTGCCTCGGGCTCCCACGTCCTCTCCCAGCCAACTCAGCACCTTCCCCGACAGGGCGTCTGAGCCTAAGCGGGGATGGGTGGGCCTTGGGGTTGCCGAGCTCCGCACACTGTCAATTTCCTTCGAAAAACTCCACTCCCTCCCCTAGGCGCTGGCTTTTTTGGCTGAATTACACTGCCGCTCCAGGAAGGCACTAAGGCTTAAAAGTGCTGTCTGAGGCATGGTCATTACCAGCAAGCGCTTAACCCCTTAAGGGGGGGGGGGGAGAGTGGAAGAGAGAGCAGAGCTGAGACAGACTCCAAATCTCTCTCCTGTAAAGGTCTGATATCCTCCTCCCCGTCCGTCTGTCTGTCCACTGTTGTCAACATGCCGGCTCTGCACTATGTCCAAGCGCATGTCTTGAAAACAGCTGCTGGAGTTATTTGAGTCCCGAGAAGCTGGATGTCCACACACAGTACGAGATCAGTTTAACGTTGGATGAAGACGGCTTTCTAACGGCAGCCATGAACATAAAGAGAACATATTTTGAGGGAAAATATTGGGCAGTCGCTTTAAGAGCTCCCAATTAGACTGTGAGAACACAGCTAAGGAAAGGAAAGCTTTGGCAGGGTTCGGATGCGCATCAATCTGGGAGAAAACCTTTGGTTACAGCCTGAGAAGCAGCCTTGTGTAATCAAAGACCTCTGGAAGAAATAACTAAATATTTTAGTATTGTTTGTCGAAGGGCCATATCGTCCTGCAGACTCATGCATCAGTGTAGCCGTACGCTGAAGGGCTGACGTAGCTGACGTCGTTGATTACACGAGCCGTACTGCAGTCATTAGCCCCCGATAAGAGAGCAGTGCGGCAGCCTTCGCTGACACCACACCAGACATGCTCTTTGGTGAGCTACACACTGTGACCGCTGGTGTCGGTGGCACACAAGATGGCTGGAAACGTTCTGTCACACGCCACGCAAACAACGTACGAGTCGGGTTCGCCAAGCGTGACATCGGGCAGGCCAAGAAAAACAGCAGCGCGGAGTTCAGAAACTTGGCCTGCGTTTCTGTGTTGGCTAATGGCTGCTAATTTATTAGTGTGCTTAGTAGAAGGAGGGGAAGCAGATGGAGCTGTCATTAAGAACAATGATCAGCATCTGTCTGCCTTGTCCAACCTCAACAGGGCCCGGACTATGTCCACATATTCATATTTTCCAGAACTGAAGGTGTTGGGAGTCATTCTTTCATATTTTTGTCTCTTTGTGTAGCTTCAGATTTTGGCTCCAGTTACCGTTTGATATGTTCTACATAAGGTTATGGCCGTGTTCAGCGAGGCAATCACACTGCATCCAAAGACAAAGCCGTCTCATTAACCTCTGTGGGGTCGTTGCGTTGGTACCGCACGGTGCCGGCGCTTGTGGAGAGAGATCCCGCGAGAAGCGTCAGGTGGTCCGGCAAAAAAAACAACGCATTGAACCTGGCTAAGAGCTAAACCCTGAGAGAGTCTGGCAACCGCGACAGGATACAAGGCTCGACATTACGGTCGTGTGGAGGTAGCAAGCAAAGATACAAAGGTAGCCACTCAAGAAGTGCCACATATGCGCTACTCGCTGCTGTCTGAAAGAATCCGAGTCCTAATACAGGACAGATGCAGGTCAGTTGCAAGTGTATTCAATTTAAATGGGAGTACACATACATCAGTATGTATATACCGTGTATGTGTGTGTGTGTGTGTGTGTGTGTGATGAGAAGAGAGCCTGAGCTGTTCTTTCCGTTTGTGATGGGAACATCTCTCCTGTCATCCGAGTGAGATTTCACGCTCATCTGCCTCCAGAGCCTCTTCGGGCGAGTCCGCTTCGCTGTCGCGCTCTGCTTATTTTACTTCTCTTTTTTCTCTCTGCTTACTGGGCTGTCAGCCCAGCCAAAGTCACATTAAGAGATAAGAGTGGGTAGAGAAGCTAGACCAAATACCAAATGCATTAGGGCTATTAATCAACGTGAACAAATGAGAGGGAGAGGACACAACTTTGGGAAAACACACACACACGGACGGGCACATCTATCAAGGTGCCACATTAAAACACACATTTACCAAAAAAATACCATAATGTTTCGCCTGGTGTGCCGCCAAAGGCGGAAAGCGAAGTACAACAGCAGATGTCAACGTTTGCTGGATTGCCAGGACTCGTACATTGGAGGAAACAAGTGAGCGGAGGACGCTCGACGACAGAGCGCACCAAACGTGTTCCTCCAACTTTAAGGAATGTGCTTAAAAAAGAAAAAAGGTCTTGGATTGACGGTTGATGTGGCTGATTTACCAAATGTGTCATCAAACAGGCCTGCAGTATGTAGTGTAGTAAACTAAACTGAATATTAGCAGCTAGCCAGGCTTACAACCTAATATAAATGACGTTAGTTAGCCAAATATGTTGAAATGCTAAACAATATACTTTTAACCCTCCTTTTTCCTTTGGGGTCAATTTGACCCCATTCAATGTTTAACGTCTCTAAATAAATGATTGACATAATTTTATTTGCTTCATATTTCATGACATAAACTGGGAAAACATAAAATGTACATGATGATATGTTTTCAATGTCCTGTACACAACTTCTACACATCAATTTGACCCCAGGCTGTTTTTAACCGTGTAAAACATATAAGACATATCAACTTTTTTATGAATTTAAAGGGCTATTTAAGTAGTAAACAAACAATAAAAAAGTACCTGACACTTAAACTTGGGAAACACTATTAATTCTAATCATTTTCTGGAGGTTTTATTTGCTGTAGTCAAATTGGCCCCAAGGGTAAAAGATGTTAGTCAATTTGAAGGTAACAGGAGGGTTAAACACATGAGATTATTTTCTTTTTGAAAAGTCTGACGCTGTGTCATTCTCAAGAGACCTCATGAGCTCATCATCAGGAGGGCCAAGAGGTCGGTGCAGAGCTCAAGTGTCTCATGAATACTCGGAGTCACACCCTCAGAAAGCTTCAGGTCTGGAGACCCGCCACACCGGGCGAGAGAGAATGTGTCTGTGTGTGTATGGCAGTTGTAGAGAGAGAGGCAGATCGAGTAAAGGACAGGAAAGGAGGATGGATGTGTCCTTCAAAATGAATCTTTTTGTATTCCTTAATAACAAACCCTCTTTGAAAGCAATGACACGGATGTCAAGGCCCAATGGAAGAAAGTCATTGAAAAAGACAAATGTGTCTTTCTCATCTGAGGCCAGACTCTTTCTGAATAAAGGACATGCGCGTCTTCATCGCTCTAATAAGACACGTCAAAAAACAGAAGCTGTTCCTCAAAACTGATGTCAGCTAAAAGTCAACACGGCTCGTGTTTTCAGGAATAATTATTCTTCATTAAGTTTGAAGGGGTGTAAAATCAAATTCTATCATTTTGGGTTTTGAATTGTCTTTCAATGAACCACGCCTCAAGGACTAAATGTGTTGTTAGAGCCCCAAATGAATGACAGCAGCTCTGCTTAGTGGAACACATTGATATTTGGGGGTAAAACTATAAACCAAAACTCCTTGATCTGCCTTCGACAGATTGAGGTGCTCTGAGCTCAGACGTCAGCACATCCAGAATGGAGCATTATCTCAAATGAGCAGCTAACTCTGGCACGTTTTTGAAGATGAGAAAAGAGAAATCACGACATAAAAACTATTTCCAAACTTGTGTTGACTTTGTCCTGCTAACAACATTTAGTGTGATTAAGAAATTGTGTAAAGATGGAGATAAATGTGTAATTCATCTCATCCAAAAATTAATGTGTTGCTTCAAATAACACATCTGCTATGTATATAATAATGATAACACTGGACGTGTACGGTCACGTCTGCATTTAAAACAGAAGAATTACCATATAAAAATCAAGTAATTTCATCGGATTCTCCGAGATTTGTGAATTTCCTAACAATGAAAGTAAATAAATCTACAATTCTCAGTGCCGACCTTAAGGGAGTCCAAGAAGGAGGCGTGTAGCTTATTACCTGTTTATTCAACCCTCCTGTGTTGGTGTATAAACTGCTCCACAAATGAGGTCCGTTATGAGACAGTAGTCAATAGAGCAAATATGTATTTTGAATGAACTGCATACTCATTATCTTGTAACCGAGGAGCAAGATGGCAGCGAGCAGCGAGTAAATCCGTGAGCTCAGAGAGTTTCTTCCTCCTCGATAGCCACGCGCTGGCGGCCGTGATAGCGATTAGCTCGTCGGCTGACGTATTTCACTAACTGGTCACTAGTTAGTGAACTAGTTACTGGTTGCTGTGTCCCCTAACCTCAATGGATCACGATAAAGGCCAGAGCCGTGAATATGAGCTTCAGTTCATGATAATCAATGGGCCGGAAAAACATCGGAGAGACAACTGCACCAATGAGAACAGGTTTGTTGTAATATCAATTTAGGGAAACAAGCTCCAACCTTGGTGTCCGTACTGGGATCCTTGAGGTCCGTACGGGCCTGGAGGGCCACTCTGGGAGTAGGGTCCCACCACAGAATACAGCGGGCCCCCAGGTGAGGGGTGGGGGGACATCGAAGGTCCGGACTGAGGAGAGGCAAACTGAGAGCTACCCTGGTTCCTCTGCATGTTGGACATGAACCCTGAAACACACAAATAAACAAAAGGAACGTCAACACTTTGCTTATTAAATGCCCCAAACGCCCAAAATCCTTTGTGGAGTAAATGTATCCGCTCAGCGAAAACCAAATGTTGACTGAGGGATTGAGCAAAGGTGGGCGTAATCATTTCCTAACGCAACAAATCAGGACGTCCATTCAATGTCCTCGTGTAAGGAGACCCTACCTTTGCTAATCTTTTACCTTGGCATCGGCTCCCGTTACTCGTAGATACGCATCGGTGAGTAACACGGCATGGAGCAGATGTTAGACAAAACATGCACGAAAAGGACAGGCTGACATGGAAAAGGAACCCTGAGCGCAAACAAACACACACACACACGATGCTGAGTGAACCTTCTCCGCGGTGAAAGCACAGGTCAAGTGTGTCTCTGGCCTCAAAGAAGTGCGTACGCCTGCAAAAGCGGCGGGAACGCAGGTCAGCGTGCGGAGAAAAGAGAAGAAGAAAAGGGCCAATTGCGTTGGAACTCTCTGCACAGAATAAGATGGCGATCGGCCATGTCTACGACCGTCATTATATCTGTGTCAGAGCCTCTCGGGCCCAAACTCGCCTCCGCCATTCAAATTGACATTTGGAGCGACGCTTTTAAAAAAAACAATAAAGAAAGGTCTCCAGATCCACAACGAATGGAGGAAGGTCGCTGGACGGCCATTGAGGGAAAAAGACGAGGGTGTGGGGGCGTGTGTGTATGTGTGGGTGTGGATGTGTTTGTGTGTGTGTGTGTGTGTGTGTGTGTGTGTGTGTGTGTGGGTCAGTTAGAATGATTAGGTGGAGATGGATTGGGTCTGCTCGACTGTAAACTTTGATATCTGCTTTGTCGAATGATGAGCGCGCACAGATCGACTCTTTAGTGAATTTGGGGTTTTGGGAAAAGACAGAGTTGGAAAGTGCAAGTTGACACTTGTATAATTCCTTGTTCCTGTTCAGAGAGCGAGTAACAACTGTGAGAAGAGAGGAAGGAGATAAAGGTTTAAAAATGCTATGTGCGCTTTCACTCTATGCCCGTGTGCACGTACATGTCTGTACATATTTGTGTTTCTGAGTGTGTGGGGGGAGATAACGGAGAAAGAGAGCAATAAACGCTCTATGTCTGTGTGCGTGAGTGTGTGTGTGTGTGTGTGTGTCTGTGTGCAGTAAAGAGACAGAGGCCAAGGCATAGAGAGAGAGAGAGAGAGGCAGTGAGAGAGAAAGTGAGAGTGGGAGGGAGAGACAGAGCAACGGAGGCAAAGAGCGATTGGGGCCTGAAAGTGCTTAGGCTGCGAGTGCTGGGTTTAAGGAGCGAGGACATTATTGTAATGTTTTGCTTCCATTAGAGTAAGGGGATTCTGGAGAGGAGGAGAAAAAAATTACAGTGTGTAATATCGCACTTTAAATTGCCTGGAAAATGGATGGGGAGAGGAACATTGTGCAGACAGTGCTAAAAGCAAATAACACATTCAAGGATTTCTCTCTCTCTCTCTGCTTCATTCCCTCTCTCTCTACACACACAGGCACACACACACACACACACACACACACATAAACCTTTCTCTCTTTCTGGCAGAGCGAATGAAGCTCTCAGCCGGACAACAACAACTGGCAGCCAGTGGAGCACGTGAGAGACAGTGGGGGGGAAAAGGGACATTGGGCGGATTTATGGAAATGCGGAGTGGAGAGACGCTCTTAGGGAGGCAGCACTTGAGCAAAGTGGGGCATGTGTTGGGGGCCGGGGGCCGGGTAATCCCTGCTAGGATAACAGCAAAAACAACCACAAGCCCTGTTAACCGTGCAGTGTTTTTCTGGACCGGGCTGGGGAGGGCTCTTAGTTTACAGGCATTAGAGAGCAGCATTAAATCTCTGGCTTGATTTCATCATGCTGGGAAATAACCTTTTATAGTGCTTCACTCTCTCTCTCTGACTTCATCCATCCAACTTCTCTCGGCTGGTTGGTAGAGAAGGAGGATCACAGTCATTGCAATAAGGTTGCATCCCAGTCTTTCACATTTTTCTTTGCAATGTGGTGTGGATGCAAATGTATATATATTTTTTAAATGAGCAATCCTGTCGTTTTTAGTAATACTCAAGAAGTGGCCATAATTGCTGGAAACAATTTCCCATTTGGCAGGCGCATGTGGCTTGTGGGTTAGCAATCATTTTACAAGCCTCTGGCAACAAGGTGTGGGCAACATTGAAGTGGCTTTATTAAAAGAACTCACACTGTGACTTGAACTAAGTCGGGGATAAGTTGAAGTCAGGGTTTACTGGGACATATTTACCAAACCATCAGTTTCCCACAACTTATGTTGGAAAACCGATGCATGATGGTACAACCGTGTGCCCGTGTGTGTTTGTGTGAGAGCACCTGCTCAGCCTCAACTACAACTAGTTGTCAAACTATGTTTAGGAAAGTTAGTTTCAGACACTCAAATATGCAGAAAAATATAAAAGGCATAAAGCGGGTGGTGGAGGATCGGAAGAAGAAAGAAGAACAAAGTCCTTCATAGGTCAAACTACCAATGTCTGTTTCGTTTATTTCCGCGAACATCTCTGGCTCCAAGTCCTTTTGCTCGCTCAGAAAACCTTTCATTACCTCTGTTGGTGCTTTTCTTTGAGCTTCGCTAACATACAACATTTCTGTTTCTCTTTCGTATGATCTCTACTCTTCATGCCCCCAACTAGTGTGGAATGAACAGGAAAAACAAGAGGCGAGAAAGAAAAGTTTGACTTGCATCGACTCTTAAAATCTGAGTGTGATGTACAAACTAGATCCTTATGGAAACCGTTTCACACACCCACCCACACACACACACACACACACACACACACACACACACACACACACACACACACACACACACACACACACACACACACACACACACACACACACACACACTGACTTCAATGTATGCATTAAGTCTTCTGTGTGGGCGAGGCCTCTAAGAACTCATGGACACACACATGAACGTCCTCACACAGCCTTCCACAGTACACACATTAACCTTGGGTACTATTTGTGTACTTTAAACTGGCACACCTGATGATTTAAAACTAATCTTAAGCCAGACCCCCCCCCCACCTCCCACTCCCCCACACACACCTTTCTCCTGAGCCATAGGTGAGCGGGTGATAGGCGGGTGGGCTCCTTCTGGTCCGTTCCCAGAGCTCAGTGGGGCCATCGCAGAACCTGGAGAACGACATGAAGTCGAGGCGTGAATATTCAGACCTCCACGTGACGCTGCACGGTCGTGACACATTTCAGAGTTACAAATGGTTCAACGGGCTATGACAACATATATTTTTTAATGAATCACATTCACTTGCATGAAAGCGAGGACAATAGAAAACTGGATTTATATTTCTTTATTTGCATCAATCCTTTTTGAAATTAGAAAGAAACTGCAGGAACTGCTGTAACAATAGAGCACTAAGCAAACACTTTTGTCTTTCTTTTCGATATTTCTTTGAATACACAGAAGTCTACTGGTTCAAATAAAATAATAAAATCATGTAATTTGATTGCCCAAAAATCAGAACCCTGGATGTGTTTCATTAGCCTTAAACAACAGCGTTAGAAGAGCTCAGCACAATCACTGTACATGAAGCTGTTTGTAATTAGCTAAATGACAAATGCACTTCCAGAGGACATATCAAGTCATCGGCCCCTGTGCCACGTCCTGGCGTAAGCATTAAAACCAGAGCCATCCCCTGTAGAGCCCCAGAACCATTTGAGGATCATTGATTAGGTGGTTGTGCAGGTCTGTGGGCTGCGCCTGTTCCATTGAAATCCAATAGTGAGTTGAGGGTCTTATTAGGACAAAGGCAGACAGAGACTATGGCGGATTGATTTGGCCCAGAGGCAGGCGAGAGAGGGCAAATTAACCTTTCATCATTGGATTCAGAGCGGCGACGGGGAGGAGAGGGAAAGACGAGGGGGAAAGTGGTTTGTTTTGTTAGACTGGTTTTACTTTAGGAAGAAAAACCCAGTGGCCAAATATGATGTATGTGAAATGCAGCATGCCACAACATACACAAACTGTGTTTTAATTCAACTGCACATGTGCAGTACTTAATGGTACGATTCCGCTCTATGATTTGACTTCTATTGAAATAGGACTGTGTGCCAAAAGTAATCTTTTACTCATGATGACACATTTTGAAGTGCTGCGAGAGCGATGCCAAAATGTTTCTGCTACAGTGTCCTTCAAACTACACGCTGAATCAAAATCCCTTATTATAAAGAAAACACTTTGCATTATTCAATCACGCAGTAGAACGTGAGCTATTCCAATACTTGTCTGTGTGTGCGTGTGTGTGTGTATGTGTAGGTGTGTGTGGAGGTGTGTGTGTGTGTGATGGGTCTGTCCACGGTAGCAGTAAAACATGACTGGAGGTGGCACACACTCCACATAAACAAACCCAATTAAATCAACATAATTGCTTTGCATAAAACTGCATAAACAACATTTTCACACACCATGCTACCTACACACACACACGCGCACACACACACACGCACACACACACACACACACACACAAACACACACACACAGATGTAAAAATAATTGGACAAACAAGTGTAAATAAACACACTCAAACACACAAGGAAACAAACAAGAGCACAAAGGCACACACGATATGTGTTGAAATATTCTCTCACTCACACACACACACACACACACACACACACACACACACACACACACACACACACACACATAGCCTGCCTCACACATGAATAGATCAGTTTAGTCTGTCACCGTGCGTTGGAGGGAAGGGGAAACGCCAGAGAGCAAACGTTGAGGCACCCTGAGATATTAGTTTAACGGCGATAGGTGTGTAGATAGATTTATTTATTATTATCTTTATTTGAAAGGGACCATGTTCAGTTAAAACATCAATGCACTGTACCAGAGTGTAGCTTCGGAATACTCCATTACAGTCTGAAAACTAAATCACACAAGGGAAGCAGGAAATTGTTTTAAAAAGGTACTCATTGTGCAAAATGGCCCAATTCAGAATGTTTATCATAATACATAATGTATTTTGGGATTATTATTAATAATGTATTAAGCTGTGTGTGTGTGTGTGTGTGTGTGTGTGTGTGTGTGTGTGTGTGTGTGTGTGTGTGTGTACAGTTAGAGCAGCTCAGCCCAAGTTCTTCTATGTTTAGGAAAACAAAACCATTGTTAGTTTCGGGTCATTATAAACTGATTAAAACGTAGTTACAAATATTATATTCAATATTTGCCAATGAACAGATTTATTTGATATATTTTATCTTGTATGTTGATTGTGAGATATTTTTGATTGTTGTTGTTTTGTTTGTCTGTCTAATTTGTACACACCAGCCGCCAAGTTAAATTCTGCTTCTGTCTAACAAAATCAGAGTTCATACCGTATTATATTTTATATCTGATTCTGATTAAACACAGGTGTAACATTTAGTTGGTCAAGTGGGAGCAAGTTTAATCTACTTTATAGTCGTGTTAATCTGTGTATTGCATGACGTTAAGGTTACATGTTTTTTTTATGTAAATGTAAATCTGTAAGTACTTAAAATGTTTTACTAATTAAATAAAAAATCCATACATATGCCACAAAAATATAAAAAAGTATAAAGTAAAAGTACCTCACACTATACCTAGCATAAGTATAGTACTCTATTAAATGTGCTCCTTTCCACTACTAGTGCGTATGCCGCTGTGTCTGCGAGCACGTTGTTGTTGCTCTTAGTGTGTGTTTGTGTGTCTGACTCGAGGGCCTGCAGCCTCCTTCTGGTCGAGGGTCATGGCCGCTTGTTGCCAGAGGCACAGAATTAGCTGCAGCAAGTGTAGATGGGTGAGTGGGTGAGGATAAAGTAAGCTAGCAGGAGTTTACTGAACCCTTAAACAATGGAGGTCGACCCCGCGATAACAGCCAGCCATGTGTGTGTGTATGTGTGTGTGTGTGTGTATGTGTGTGTGTGTTTGTGTGTGTGAAGGGATGCATGCCAGGCACCGGCTATGCTGTCAGACTCTGTTTGTCTGGATGGCAGAGTGGTGGTGGCAGCATCTTGTGCTGTGCGTGTGTGTGTGTGTGTGTGTGTGTGTGTGTGTGTGTGTGTGTGTGTGTGCGTGCGTGAGTGAATGTGTGTGTGTGTGTGTGAGAGAGAGAGACACATTAAAGGTACAAATAGGGAACAGTGCCTTCCATGCTCCAATACTCTCTCCACAAACCCATGTAAATTGTCCCCAGAGAGCAGATTAATGCAAAGACGTACACGTGTGTGTCTGTGCATGTGGGAGAGAGAGTGAGAGAAGAGAGAGAGGACGAGGAGAGGAAAAGGAGAACGACGAGAAATAAGAGATCCTTGTTGAACAAGGGGACATTGAAGAAGAGAGGAGAGCGGAGTGGAAGTAGAGTAGAGTCCAGGCCTCAGCCTCCTCCCCTCTGTCTCTGCAATGAACGAGTGAAGCTTGGAGCACTTTGTGATTATTTCACTACCAATTACCGTCCAGACAGAGCGTCTTCCCACATGGTCTCCTCTTCCTTTCCTATGGTGACTTCCTCCTCTCCTCTCCTCTCCTCGCTATCATTTTTAACAAGGTGCCATTAAATAATTACGTCCAAATAAAACAAACAGTGAGCCCTGCCATGTTTAATCCGTACCATTAATAATTCATACGTTGAATCTTTGACGTGCAGTTGCTCTCCGTGTGCTGATGAGAGGCAGCAGAGCTAAATGTCAACGCGGCTGACTGTGTGTCTTTCCTTGTCCGGAGGAAAAAAGGCCATCTTTGCTCGCTATGAATGAAAATGTAAAACAAATAAATGCTTCCACCGTCCAGGTCCTCTCGTAGTGTGTGTGAGTTGATTTACTGCCTTACACTACACACTACTCGTAAATGATGAATTCATTTTTCTTTTACATTTCTGAGGGTTTTTCAGGGATTAAATATGACTTTATGTATTTAGATCTGTTTCAGTGTTTGTATATTTAACGTAGGTTTGAGGGCTTTTAAGAGCAACAGACAATGTGGTTATAATAATAATAATAACCATTTATTTTATATAATAATAATAATAATAATAATAATAATAATAATAACCATTTATTTTATATAGCGCTTCTCTAGACACTCAAGTCTACTCAAAGTCGCTTACTTGGTTAGATACTTGTGATCATTCTTGAATGTTGTTTGAACTTCCAAGTCTTTAACTTTGTATGTTTAGACCTCTTTGTGTGTGTCTGTTCCCACTGGTGCTCTATAACACAATCAACACATGTGGCCATCAGTGGCATGGCAGTGCGCGGCTGTCCCTCGGCCTGCGTCTTTACCCACCGCCACTGCCGCCAGGCAATTTACACCTCAACACGCGCCCAGCTGAGCTCGCATAAACATACAGAAATGCATGCAAATAAACATGATGACTCGCATTCAGCTTTAATGGGGTGCAGAGGCAAGGTTCTTTTACTTGTAATTAATTTAAAATCAACTAACTAGATGATTTTTTCCAGAAAGAACGTAAGTAGCCGTACAATCTGTGACCTCTGCTAGCTCATTAGCACTAAGCTAGCCGAGGCAGCGAGGCTTTGGAGACAAACAGATCGGGGGTTTTCATCGCGTTGAAGTCGTTTTAGAGAGACGGCTAAAGGACGAGAGACAACAGGAAGATGTCTACAATGGAAATGCTCATTTAGAATTGTGCTGAAAAAGTCAAACAACTGTAATTTCCTCTTTGTAAAAAAGGCACTTAGCGAGCAGATCCATTTTCTACTCTTCGCTCGCTACACAAGGCAGCTCGGCCAAAAGTATTGGGAGTTCATTGCGTTTTTTGGAGATAATGCTCCTCACTAAAAACCCAATTCACATTTTAAATTCCTCTTCCGAGAGGACTGTCGAGGCAACCCTGACTCTCCTTTGAAGAGAGGCAGTGTGGTCTTTGAAGATTTTTTTCATCAGGGTTTCAAACGCAAATGCCGGGGAAGTTCAAAGCCGAGGGAGGGTATTTGTGGCCATATTTCTGTTTTGTTTCATGGCCCTGGTAATATTAAGCGGAGGAGCTACTGCTACTGTGTGTGTGTGTGTGTGTGTGTGTGTGTGTGTGTTGGGGCTGCAGGGGCCATTTTTGCTAAAATGAAGTAACACCGGTGAGCACTAATTGACTGGTAGGCTACAGTGAAAGGGCTGCTTCAGCACCAACTCTTAATACAACCCGTAGGCTGAAATAAGACACACACACACACACACACACACACACACCAAGGTAATATCCCCTTCTTGCCGCGTCTTTTGGGGAAACCGGCAGATAAACAGCAGGCTCCAATAATGGCGGTGTGGATCTCAATGGGTGCGAGTCAATGCCTCCCCAAGCCGGGGGCTAATGCCAGTTAACTCTCCCTGTAGGGGACGGGCGCAGGCCTGTGGTGGCTCACAAAACAAGCGCTCTCCCAAGATCCTCATTACTTCCAATGCTGAGTAGCAACTGTATGTAAAGCAAAACTTGCAGCTTAAGCTAAAAAAACAGCGAGCCGGATGCGGGGGAGAGAGAGCGATGGAGGGAGAGAAAGCAAGAAAATAAGTGTTGGAAAGGGAAAATAATTGCGCACTGTGCTCCTGTTAAGGTTTTCCAGTCAGACAGAGTTAGAATGGGATTTCTCTAAATGCCTAACGCAGCATGCCGGCACTATATTCTTCTTCTTTTCCCCAGGTTTTGGCGGACGGTGTGCTTTGTGAATATAATGTCTGCGGGGCATTTTGCTGTTTCACTCCAAACACGAGCAGCCATCAGGAGGAGGAGGAGGAGGAGGAGGAGGAGGAGGAGGAGGAGGAGGAGGAGGAGGAGGAGGAGCAGAGGCATGTGGGAGTGTGGGAAAGAGTTAGGGTTGATGTGTGGATGGGGATGAAGAAGGAAAAAAAGGAAGAGAAAGAGAGCTGGAGGAGAGATGTAAGGAATAAATATAAGGGATGGAAAATTCCGCCGTGTTCCTCGGTGGGAGGCCTGTAACACGGCAACGCTCTGAGCCAAGAAAGCAGCAGAGACAAACAGAGATGGGGAGGAGAGGGTGGGGACGAGGGAACGTGAGACACGGGAGGGAACATAAGTGAAGGCGAACGCGATAAAAATAATGAGAGAACAAGAGAGGGACAGGGACAGCCGGAGGCGGTGCCCCCACACGCAGCCTCTCAGGGAGGGGTGCGACTGGAAAACTCGCTCCGCACATGCCACCCTCGCATTAACAACTCAACCCCCCTACCCTCGTCCACCACTTTCTTATGATAACTTCCACCGCTAACAGAGGAAAAATATATAAGTTTTAGTCGAACATCCATGTGTCTTTCTTTCCTGTCGGAAAAGTTGTTTGAATTCAAAACATTTAAAAGACCATATTTATGCATGCAAACCGGATCTGAGGTCATCCTTCTGGTTGCTTGCAGGCATCTGTGTTTGACCTTTGATTTCAGCGTGGGAAAAAACCCCAGCATCATTGGAAACTGATTTTTTTTTTAAATCCGTGGTTCTTATTACCACAATTTATGAAAAGCAAAAATGCCTGAAACCTCAGGCGGCACCGGGGGACAATGTAAAGGACAAGAGCAGATGCAGACGGGTTGGAGGAGATTCACTGGGAAGGACCCTTGAGCTAACAAACTGGACAAGCTTGGCCTTCTCACCCACTCTGTCTCCCACCCTCTATCTATCCCTCCTTCCCCTCTCCCTCCTCCACTCGCCCTGACCTCTCTGTCCTCTTCTCGGCCCTGGAAGCACTTGAAGCGAACGCAGATATACAGATTAAACTCTCCCGAGCGCTCGCCCGCGAGCTCCAATCACCTCTTTAGAAGAAAATACAAACTTGGAAGGGGGGGGGAGAGAGGAGGAGAGGAGCTGGGAAGAAGGAGGGAGGGTGGGCAGGCACTGGACCTCGGAGGACCTTGGTGGAGAGAGACGGAGAAGGGAGGAAAATAGAAGAGGGAGATTTTCTACAGCGGAGTGTGAATGTTTCTGTGTCAATTAGGAGCTGCACAATGTGGACGTCTTGTGCTGTGTGTGTGTGTGTGGTGACACAAATGTATAAACACACACACACACACACACACACACACACACACACACACCAATGTGGCTGCTAAACTGGCTGTAAAATATCACTCGAGGCAATTCCTCACATTCGGTGTTCGTCCACTGAAAGTGAAAGTGCTTGTTTTGACCACTAACAAGCTCTGATTGTTATTACACGTCTGACAACATGATGGAGAGGACCTTTCCAACATCAAATCTTTTCCTTTAGCATTTGCTTCATGTGTGACTCGCTCTGAGAAATCTTGCGTTGCACCTTTTCCGACTATATCTGGATTAAAAAACAGATTTGCACTTCAGTGGCTCTTAAATGGCTCTTATTATGGTACTTTTGTAGTTTGACTATTTTGAGGAAATGTTACTTTCTGTATTCTTGTTGTTCTTAGTTTATACTTGGAATGCACTTATTGTAAATCGCTTTGGATAAAAGCGTCTGCTAAATGACATGTAATGTAATCCACATTGTCGAAGTCAGCCGTGACATAAAACGTCTTTTAATAAACCCTCAGCTGCGCGGTCTGTTCCGACGACGCCGGTGTTTCGTGGCACTCGCCAACTCTCCCTCACGTCCGATGACACACACAAAGCTAAAGGTAAAGAAAAGCGTTTGATTTTCTTTGTAGGGTTCTTTCCTTTATATTGTCAGACACTTTAAGAACAGACTGTGCCTGTCAGAGGCCAAAGAAACAAGCGCTTTCAGAGGACGTTAATTGCCAGGGAGGAGAGGCCCCGGGCGATTACATCGGAGCCCATTTAGCAAACAAATGCAAACGCTTCTCTAGACGGCACGACGGGGCAGCACATGGCCTTTGTGGAGACGCCATCTCAAGCACACGGCACTTTACGGAGCGACGCTAGAGTACTTTTGATACTTTAAGATTAGTTAACCCTCCTGTTACCCTCAAATGTACTAACGTCTTTTACCCTTGGGGTCAATTTGACCCCCAGCTATTAAAACCTCCAGAAAATTATTAGAATTTATATTGTTTCCCAAGTTTAAGTGTCACGTTATGTTTGTTTGTTGACTACCTAAACAGCCCTTTAAATAAATAAAAAAGTAGATATTTCTTACATGTTTTACACGGGGAAAAACAGCCTGGGGTCAAATTGACCCCAAAGAAAACATATCATCATATGAATTTGATGTTTTCCCAGTTGTCCCCAATAAATTAGGAAAAGTCATGAAATATGAAGCAAAAAACATAATGTGAATAATTTATTTAGAGACGTTGAACATCAAATGGTGTCAAATTGACCCCAAAGGTAATACGAGGGTTAAGCTCAGTGTATTTTCTCGCGGCATATTGAGTTGAAACTGAAATTAAATGTGGAATTTGACCAGTGGAATCAGCAGCGGGGATCTAAGCTGATGATCGAGTCGCGCCTCGCATCAGGTTTAGTCTCGTAATGGATACGGCTTCTTCTCGCCACGCAGAGGCTGACAGGGAGCAACGCCCTGCTGACGGCTTGTCAAATGAGCTCCTGCATGCAAAGAAAAGGAAGAAACAGCAAACTCTACGATATTGACGTCTCGAAGTGTGCATAAAAATGCAGTGTCGTAAAGCCGAACATACAAATCAGCAGGATCTGTTGTTCTGCCCCGTGACTGGATCACTTTGCCTCTCCTCCCCGGCAGCTCGCTGATGAAAGCTCCGACCACGGCGCTCCCGCTCAGCCCCACATCCGTCTGGAGGAAAGACGAGCGTCTGCTCGCGTCGTCCCCGATGTCTCACGGAAGGAGATACGTATTTTTCCGAGGACGCTCTGAATTGCCTAAGAGGCGCTGGGAGGAGGGGTGGTGTGTGTGTGTGTGCGTGTGTGACAGTCTGTTTTTGTCCGTGTGTGCATATGAGGTGGAGGAAGAGGAGGGGGAGGTTGGCGGTTGAGCCATGTGATTTCTGCTCGACTGTCACAAATCTAACGCAACAGGAAAATCAATTTGGCCCTGTGTGTGCTTTTTGGGCTCTGGGAGAGAATCCAAATAGCAAGACGAGGCCCGGATAATGTTACAGTGTATTGGATTTGCTTCACGGAGAGATAGAGAGAAAGAGAGAGAGAGACAGACAGACAGCAAGAGAGAGGGAAAGCGAGAGAGAGTGAGAGAGAGAAGGGAGAAAGAGGAGGAAAAATGAAGAGATGAGGGAATTACAGGTGTGCCGTGGAGCTCCGACAAGATAGATTTGTGCAAGTGTATGGTGTATGATAGGCTGGCAATCTGTCTCCCTCCTCTCTCTCTCCCCTCTTTCTCCATGTCTGGCTCATTCTCACACACACATACACAATCACACACACACACACACACACACACACGCACACACACACACACACACACACACAGACAACACTGTCACTCGCCCAAGCAAGCGAGCATTTATAGATGTTTCTGCCATATATGGTTCACATGAAACCACAAAATGAACGGTTCACAGGTATCTCCTCATGTGCCGTCATCAGAGACTATTCAAGAGGAGACACCGTGATGTCACCGACTGGTGTGTGGACGGCGGTTTTGAAGCCTTGTGTTTGTCATTTTGGAGCGACGCCATCTTAATTTTTGAGCGTGTGTGTGTGTGTGTGTGTGTGTGTGTGTGTGTGTGTGTGTGCCTGATTTGGAGGGCATCACGATGTTACAATGATATGTCATGAACAGAGAGCTCACTGTGAAAGGGTTAAAGATCGAGGACGAAAACACAGACAACATCCAGACCGGACAACGCCGTGGCAGCAACCTGTCAATCACACAGTAGCCCCTCCTCCCACATCTTGCTCTATAATCTATTTGACTATACATTGGATGAACATCATACTGTGTTGAAGAAGTGATCTGATGATTGAGACCATAAACTCCTGTTACAATCTTTACTTTACTTTAGGTCATAAATCAAGTGAGAAATAGAGTCATATTGTCTGGACTTCTATACAACCGATGGAGTCACCCCCCGGTGGCCATTAGAAAGAATCTCATGCTGAGGCGTTCCACATTGGCTTTACTCTTCAGAGCCGCAGGTTGCTGACCGGCTGCTCTGTATGCCTCCGGCGTTACTTACTGGTGTGTGTTTGACAGGCAGGTGAAAGGATGACATGATGAAATTGCTCTCCTCCGACCGCTGTCAAGGGTGTTGTGTGTCCCGAGTGCTCAGCCGTGTGACGTGTCGCGTCAGTTCACCGAGTGAGGCTGACCAGTGACAGACTGACACACACACACACACACACAGATAAACGCACACAGCTTTATACTAAATTACTGGTTCTAAAAAACTTGGGATGACATTTTGTTTTACTGAGTGATTTCTTAATACACTCAACAGACCTTATTGCATAATTGTATATGGTTTACAAGTCAAGTCTGCAGACATATGCAGGTGGAGACACTCAAACACACACTTGGCAGACTTTTTGTTGGTATTTAAAGGAGAAATACACACTAAGAATTTAGGAACTAAAAGCTTTTTTGGGATGTGCTTTGTAGTTATGTGTATATTTGCCTATACAACCCACCATATTGTTACAATACAATCTAATATTAATAATAATGGAGTTTATAGGAGAAGGAGAAGAAAACCCCCAAAAGACCGATCATCACAAACAGCTGGTTTTGACCGCAGTCGAGGAGCAGAACATCTTAGTGACCTGAAACTGAAACGAGTGTCTCCAGTGAGTCTTACTGAACCCCGATGCAACGGAGCCACAATAAATTGTGTTGTTTTGACTTTTTCTTGACTGGAGTTCAAACAATTGCAGATTAAAACAGGCGTAAGTATTCCCCACCAATTAATTAGCTAATTAAAGTGTGTCTTATTGTGTTTATTTAGAAGACACTGTTGTTCAAACAATTGCAAGGAACAATAAACAACGTGTTTATTTTGATGTCTGCAGAAGTAACGAAGTAAAGAAGTGCGGAAGATACAAACCTCAAACACACACAAAACACACACACACACACACACACACACACAAAAAAAAACATAGAAAACACGCACACGTCTTCTCCTCAGTGACTTGTACCAAACTAAAACGACAACATTAACCAAAGTGTCCTAACTTGTGATGGAGCGGTAGAAAGTGGAGCGTTGGTAATCAGATGTGAGCTAAACCACATTAGTTCTCCTGTGTCTCTGAGGCGGGCGGCTCCTTGATCTAATTCAAACTGATTGTAGTACAGCCGCTAAAACATGCCAGATGTTACTCACTGCTCCACGCTTTATCACTATTTATTTGGCATGGGGAATATTTTTAAATATTTTCTTATTAATCATGTCCCAGCGATCGGTTTCGCTTCCCGTCCTCGCCGCCTCATTTCGGATTCTCGTCATGATTCTTGGCACGAGTGCCTGGAAAACCAGTGTCCTAGTTTTTCATTAGCGTCAATCACTCTGGTAAGCGGCTTCAAGGAGAGGGGGGGGGGGAGGAGGAGGAGGAGGAGGAGGAGGAGGAGGAGGTGCTGGCGTCAGGATCTCACTCAAGACATTTTGCCCCGCCTCGTCAGAGAGACTGACAGGTCTGAGACACGCTGATGCGCCGGTTGGCCACGCAGCCGGCTGAGAGGTGCTGCGATGACGGGGAGGCCAGGCGAGAACAGCGTGTACACACACACACACACACAAGCACACGCGCGCCTGTCTGTCTGAAGCAAATAAAATCCACACTTGCTTATAATGCCCAATGTTTATCTAAATGGCTGTGCGCTCTGCTGTGGCCTCAGGAGACAGACACACCGTGCATTGTGTGGTAATCCTGTTGGTGTCTCGTTTGGCCTGCCATATCTTAGCTAACGAAACAAAATCAGATGGGAAGTCCTCCACTACCAGTCAATCTCAATTCATTAGCACTCACAGGTGAGGAAATATTGTCCCGACATAAATGTTGGAAATCCTCGTGCGGTCCACAGGGGAGATGGGCGTTATCAAGATTCCACTGCCATGTCGGGATGTGAACATACAACACCGGGATTGAGAACTCAACAAGTCGAAAACTATGCAAGGACAAAAACTGTGAGACGAAAAACGGATGAGACGTGAAGTGCTCGGCTCTGAGCTGTAATACTCTTCGGCGGTCTGAATTAGGATTTTAAATGGACCAGATATAACAAAGTCTAGACATGCTGGATTGATATTATTTTGTGTTGTGCCTCTGTGTGCACTCAGCTTCATCTTCTGTCCAAATTGTCAGGATGAAAATTGATCGGGATGGTTTATAGGGTGAGTCGGAGATGAGAGAAAAGAGATGCTTTTAAAGCAGGATGTTGTCCCCTCTGTGGGTCATCGGGGCTGCTCTAAAAAGAGGCCATCCTCTATTCAGCTACGACTCAGGCAGAGTCTCATGGGCGAATTCACAAAGAATGCATTACGGCCGCTGATACCGCCGAGAACCGTGCCTCACTTGCAACTGCTATCTGCTCAAGGTCTGATTCATAAAAGATATCGCGGCAATAATATTACAGCACAAACACAGCCATTACGTTTTGCAGCCGCAGTGCAAATATCCACGTGGCGAAGAATGTTATGCCAAGAACACAGGAGGCAGAACGATGGCAGAGAATAAAGAACGAAAAGAGGAAATGTTGAGACTGTGATCTTGAGAGTCTGACCGACGGGGCGCAGACGCCTCAAAACAGTTGAAACGAGAGAAAACCGTATTTGGGATTAAATATTCCAGTCAGTATGAATGTGCTTCACTTACCAGCAACTCTCTGAAGACGCTCATAATTTCCCTGTAACTGCTGCGTGTGGCTATTAGCGCTGATCTTTGTGAATTTGACTATTTTTTAAATGAGGTCCATTTGCATAGAAAGGGCTCCATTTTGCACCAAATACCTACATATTACTTAATTCTAATATGTGCAAATAGCAGCGGAGCCCCGAGACTCTATTTGCTTGGAGCAGTTCGGGGCGCATTTCACCTTTTTGCGAGTGCTCTGTAAATTACACGCTTTCCTTTTGTCCTACTTGCAGAAGCCGCGCAATCGCTTTTTAAATTCGCCCCTTGTGTATAGATTTACATGGACAATGTTATGACTGGTAATCATATGAAATCCAGACTGATTAAGGAAGAGAAACACAGGTTCCTTGCTGTGACCCCGTTTTTTTCTCCAGGTCAGATTTTTTGCCCGTTTGGTTGTGGCTGTGAAAACGTTTTCCGTGCAACCGCGGCGCATTTAAACGTCGGCCCGTTGTTATCTGTGGAAGCGTGTAAACCGATTCTGTATCAGGGTCAGTTTTCTACATTACCTCTTTAAAATCCTCTTTAAATGCACATTTTTAAAACAAAGGGAATCAGGCTGAGGTCTTTGAATAGCGGAATATATGGAAAGGTCATGCAGAAATATAGGTGTGATAACTGCGCTGTTGTTTAAGCAGCAACCGGTTTACTAACACTCCTGCTTCAACCGCAGCTCCATTTTCAAAGAGCACATTGACAACTGAGTCACGCAGGACTGTAAAGTAAAACCTCTGGCCACACACACACACCAATCAGTGATGTCACAGCAGCTATTTCTTCATCATCTGTCAAAGGCAATGCACCTCATTTGACATCACTGGCTGGGGAATGTTTGTGATTGTTTTCTCATTTGCTTTCGAACAGCAGCCTCTTGTCTGGTGGCACAAAACAATTTATCTTTAAGCTGCAAAGCAATTTTGCAAAGTTCCCAGGGAACCTCACGTGGCGGCCCAGGATCTAAAATGCACTGGTTCCTACGGCAAATCTTGTCAGTTTTACTTTTGTTTGTTTGCGGTGATTAAACTAATAAAGTTATCATGCTGGAACTTGCGCCATCCATCAGGATAAGAATCGGATTATCGAGACGCTTGTGCATTAAGGGGAACCTGACCTGGTGCGGTGGTGTTGGCCGAGGGTCCGCCGGCAGGAGAGATGGGGCCGGAGCCGGATCGCGACTGCTGGGACTGGGTGGAGCCTGCGGGCGAGCCCACGGGGGAGGGGGAGGGCCCGCTCCTCTGGCTAGGGAGGTGGGGGGAGGCGTGAGGGGAGAAGGGTGACTGCCCCTGGTTGGCGGCCCCCCCCTGCTCCCCCTGGCTGCTGCTGCTGCTGCTGGAGGAGCCACCGCCCACGCTGACGGCCGAGCCCAGACCGGCCTCCGTCCCCGTGGGGAGGTCATCAATCGAACCGGACAGGTCCTGGAAGGGGAGGAAAGACTTCCAGTGAGTGTTCCTGAAGCTCAGCCAGGCGTGAGATGAGAAGTGGCAGGCAGCAGGTGACACGCTCAAGCAAAGACACATTCGCCTGGTAAATGTAATCATGATAAATCTGTACAGTTGCAATACGATTGTTTGCTCGTCAGTGGTTAACATGGCAGTGGAACAAGAGCATTACCCACATAGGAAGACACTACTGTACACGAGCTGCTGCTGGTGAAATGAATTGTAATGGCTTCCATTCACACTAAGGGTGGTATAACATATTACGGTTTTCATTCCCCGTGGTGAGTGCAGAACGGTGTTTGTGTGTGCTAAGTAGGTACTTTCCCTCCTGAAACGATAACAGGGAATCCCCCCCAATACTGCTGAGTGAATACTGAATACTGTATAGTGTCAGATATGTATATATATATATATATATATATGAACAACATATCACACACATCTGGACAGTGGACACACCCACACACACACACACACACACACACACACACACACACACACACACACACACACACACATTCATAGACTAGTGTTGGTGCCCCAGCTGCAGCTGGATATAGGGGAAGTCACCTGTAAATGACCCCCGTCTCTGGCTGGTGCCCACTTGGGATGGACGGGGGTGAGAAGCGGGCGCATGCCAGCTGATCCTACCTGCTCCATCAGGCCTGTTGACCCTGTGCAACCATTGCTGTCACCACAGTATTATGTTTATATCTTTCTGTGTGTGTGTGAGAGAGAGAGAGAGAGAGTTTGTGTTTGTGTACGTGTGTGTATGTGTCACCAAGTGCTGATTTGGGTCACAAAATCCAAATAACCTACAGTAATACACACCGCTGTCACATTTGTTTACATCAACATGCATACTCAGGCGAGACAAGAGTGCGAGTCACTTTTTGCACACCCTGCATGTCTTGAATGCGTCGGCTGTGACTACAGACGTGGCCGTGGTTTAAATTCATGCAGCTCTGTCACACATTCAATTCAAAGTCGACAGTGGCTAAAAAACTGAGCCTTTTTTTATTCCCCCAGCACCATGTTATTGCATATGAAAAGTGAGACAGGCGTCCCCCGTGTGTTTCTGCCCATGCTCGGCTCACTCTGTAGAGCAGACGACCAGGCGGCGTGGCCGTCGGTCCGTTGGCTGCTTGTTTGGGTTAATGCGATCTCGGCAGTGACACACAAAGCCTTTGTTTCCCAGCATGCCGCTGTGAGTGCCCACCCGCTCTGCCAGCCTGCCAGTCTGTCGCCTGGTGTTATCTTCCCTCGCTCAACGGAGGGTACTTGCTTTCCGCTTTCCCTTCCTCTCTCGTTCTCACCCGTGGGCCCGCTCCCTGTCTCAGCCAATCGAGTCACCTGGCAGTGTGAGCTGAGTGATGCAATGCGCTGCCTGGACCAATCGGGCGGACTCTGTTCGCACGCAACCGACCCGCTGTCCCCGGTGCATGCCGTTTGACACGCGAGAGCCGGTGTAACCATGGTGATGGCGTTTCCAAAACACCGAGAGCTAGCCCAATGTACAGCTAGGTTGTTAACCCGCGGGCTAATTGTGTGAATGGATGGGAGTAATTGCATTTCCCCTAATTGGGTGTTGCTGCCAGCTTTTCCAGTGGCAGTTTAGGGGTGGGAAAATGTGTACCAGTAATTCGTTTAGAGGCTGTTAGGCTCATTTGGATTATACACACACTTGAGCACAGCTGTGTGGCCCAAGACCAAAAAAGTAGCAGCACTAAAGTAACATGAATGGGTGGAAAGGTGTAACACCCGTGGACTATATGAATGTCAATTTGAAATACCCAATAAACCCACAGTTATAACGTATGGGGACTGGAACCTTCCACCGTAAGAAAGTTGTTTCACAACACACCTACAGTGTGATGCATCCATCAACACAAACACCTCCCTCCACATGTACACGTAATCCCTGTCAAGGGCCATGGGGTACTGTGGTACCTGGCTAACAGTCTGCTACATAGCCATGTGTAAAGAATCCAAGCCAGCCAGCCAGCCAGCCAGCTAACCAGCCAGCTAACCAGCCAGCCAGCCAGGCAGGCATGCGTTTGGGGATCCAAAGGCCCAACAATCTGGGGCCCCAATCCAAAGTGGCCCAAATCCAATTTGTTTGGCTCTGGGCTGCAAATTGCTCTGTGCATTGAGTCTCCAAATAGCTGTCAACCACTCCCGCTTGGCGTCCTGTATCACTTAATTCGCTCCTCGAGCATGTAATTGTCATAATAAGAAAAATATTGAGGTGATAATAACCAGTTACTTTGAGACGCCCCCCCCCCCCCCCCCCCACCCGCCCGCCTCAAGAAGACACGCATACAGTCGCCTAGATGCACATAATGGGCCGAGACCGCCATCCACACATTTCACACTACGGTAAGGGAGGCAGTCGCTCGTGACCCTTCACCTCTCTGGTGTCGGCTCCTGCCTGCACTCGCTCATTTAGTGGGCCTCTGTTTGTGTCTGCGTGTGTGTGTGTGTGTGTGTGTGTGTGTGGGTATGTGTGTGTGTGTGTGAGAGGCACACGTGCTGCTGGGCTGTCACGGCGAGACATTCTTGAGCACGGATGTGGCCGAGGAGACAGATGAAGCCCCCCCCCCCCCCCCCGCCCCCACACACACACACACACACACACTACTGACCTACTCTCACTCCCACAGACCCACACACGCCCCAGCATCAGTGAGAAGCACGGCGCTGCTCCTGCCCGAGGTAACGATGCTGACTCTTCTCGCCGCACACACTAGGAACTAATCAAAGTTGCAAAGGTAGAAGGCACCAAGCATGTGTGAGAGAAAGAGTGTGTGTGAGAGAGAGAGTGTGTGTGAGAGAGTGTGTGTGCGACCGTGGTTCTCTGTCTAGACAGGGAGGAGCCAATGGCTTCCTGTGGGCTACAGGAAAGGAGAGTGACTGGAGAAAGTAGCTCCTTAACTCTCTCTCTCTTTCTCACGGTCTGTCTCACTATCTCACATTGAGCATCTATGTTTCTGTCCGCTCCAGTTAAAGGGACAGTACGGCTGGGGGCACCAGACGGCTAACCAGCTATAACCTGCAACACAAACCCAAACAGATCACCTGGGCAGCGTGAGCGTCTCACTCAGAAACAACCTCCTCCAAAACCAGAAGACAGACTTTGTACGACAGATTTTAAAGTCAACACCAATTTTTTCACCTAGAAATATGATTGCAGGGTTTAATTTATTTGATTACCAGTTAACAAATGTCATCTGAGGACTATCTGACACAACAAACATAATTGGTGGTATCATTGCAGTGGGCATGGGAGATGTAACACTTGGTTGGTCTCATTCGTCTAAGTCCTGATACATCCGTCTCTGACTTCTGCCTCTGATGGAGGTAAGTGAAATGTAAATGCTCATAGAATTTAAAAATGAAATAAAATTTCAAACACCTTTCAAACAGTGTTTCTATTACTCTGGATAATCACAACACGGACGTCAACAGTTCTCATGTGGACTATTCTTATTTCTGCACAATCCATGTTGCTGTTGAATTTTTAAAATGTCCTCAAACCTCTGTTTCAAAGCTACTTCTATGTACTCTTTACACAGCGTTGATGTTGTTCCCGATGTGTTTATGCATCCATATAGGAACTGTGTTTGCACAGGTCAAGAGTTAAATCTATCATAATGGTACACATAGCGACGATTATACTGCACTTCACGGCGGTACAGTATAGACAGAAATAACAGCTCAGTGGGCTTAGGGGGGACTTTTAATCTCTGTTTCACTTCTCTGGGTAAATATGATGATGTAAACTGTAATTAACTCAAACAGCTATCGTTTGTAGGCCTGAGGGACAGGTCTGCTCATGGCAGCACTGCACTCATTTATCGGCTCCGGCCGCTGTGTTTTCTGTCTTTATGACGCACTGGAGACTAAGAGGAAATGCTATTACACAAAGATGCTTTTTTATCCTCTCCCCAAACCGTCGATTGAGGCGAAATCCAAATGAAATGCCATGCAAATGAATCCAAATGGACTGCTGTGAGTGTGTACGTGTGAAAGAGGGTTTTAATGCGATGCCCCATGTCGAGCACCAACTGTAATTCCCTTCACTAAGTGCTATTAAGTACAGAGAGAAGAAGAGAACCGAGAAGGAGAGGGAGACTTGGAGGAGGGAGATTTAACACAACACCCCCACCGCAAATTATTTTTTCGATGTCAATCAGCTGGAATGTCGGCCAAGGCTGGAACGATGATGATCATTGGGGACGATGGTGATGATGATGATGAGAATTGATAAGAATTATGCCGATTTAAGCGCCACGCTATAAAATGCTCATCAAAATGTGCTCGCCAGGGCCGAGTGCCGCTTTAATAATTCTCCGTAGGAATGTGCGAACATGCCTTGACGGGGTGTGTCTTTGCTAGATAATGTGAGTGTTTGTGTGCAAACCGGAATATGTATATGTATGAGCTTGTGTGTGTGGAGATAAGAGTTCTCGAGCAGAGTCTCTGCCACCTCCTGAGGGCCTTCGCCTTGTGCCTCCTTCCCTCACTGAGGATTTCACTCAGAGAGCCTCCAAGTACAGGCAAGGGCACTCTTTGCAAAGCAAGGGGAGATGTTTGGCATGCCTCAGGCTCGCCAAAAAACCTGTGTGGGCCTCAGGCATAGCACCCAGCAGGCACTCAATTACGCTCGCACGCCAACCCGTGCACGTCTTTGTTGTGCCACGAGCTTGGATGACGAATGTTCCCATTTCGAGTGATTAAAGTTTCCAACTGTCTCTCACTTAAGTCGAGTTAACACAGCCACAGGTGAGAAGCACCAACAGAGAGCCGAGGCAGCGGTGAGCGGCGGTGGTGCTTTAAAATAGTCTCTGCTCCGAGGCGTGCATACTGGTGCATGCCAGAAGAGATGTGCAGGTGCTCGTGTGATGGTTAGAGGTTGAGATAGAAGCGCAAACCTTGACTACTTTAACACATCTTGGCAACCTCTAGTTAGAAGCACACACAAGCCTTCACGGTGCTTTATGAGTTCACGTGGTTACCGAACCTCTCATCCTTGTGCTGCTACTCCCAAGGTGTATCTGCTGCTCTGCTAACACACGCTGCCCCTCCTGTGGCGACGCTGCGTAAGCATCGGAAATGAAAAGTTCCTTTATGCTGCCCAGAGAAATAATTGCATGTCGACGGCGTTCACGGGAAACCCTGCGTTAGTGAGCAGAATGCTGGTTTGAACAAACGGCGGTTTGTGATTACAGAAGAACTGTTTTGTGATTTGAAAAACATTCCGCACTATTTGGCTACGCCGTGGAAGCCTCTTTGCTCCGTCTCCGCTCACGTTCGCTGGAACAAAAGCAGCCGAACAACAAACTGCTCAAGGCCACAGCGGCGCTGCAAAGCAATTGTGCTTTTCTTTTCATTTCTGCTCATGCACACTTCACAAAGCCCAGACAATCTCCTGATAATACCTGAACGTCTCGAAAAGAAAGCGCTCTTTTTTTTGTTGACAGCCTCAGCACACTGAGCGTGAGCGGCTCAGAGCCCTCCTGGAGCGAGGAGCGAGGGTCCAACCGTCGTGAGGACACCTGACAGAGGATCCCAAAAGATTCATTAAACCTGGTCATAATAGCAGCAGTGAGTGATTATTGCTTGTTGTAAGATAGCGGCTCACTGAGTGATAACTGCCCCGGCTCTTAAGCCCCTCATAATGTGGAGATATGGGGCGGGCCACATTCAAAGGGACGTTTGAGGCCCTATTACCCCTAAGCTGTTAAAGACGCCCACATCTGGCACCGCCGTCTCCAAACCGGAGGGATTAGTGTTGAGTTCCTCTCCGATTCCCCCTGATAATATGCCGAGCTGTGGCAGCGAGAACTACTTAGCCGGTGGGCCCTATTCAGTGAATGCCCCCACCCACCCACACGCTGTCTTTTGCATCAACAACAATGACGGCAAAGTGTCTCAAAAACCAACAACCTCCTTTAAGTGGCTAAATAAAGATGGAGGTCGACCCTTTTTGTGTGCCCAGGTATTGAAGTCAAAGATGCCACTCACTCAATCTCCAGCCGCCCACGAGCCGGACCTTTCACACGGTTGAGTTAGGTCACTGGCTTTCCGCCTCGAAGTGTGTATTTAAATTTGCTTTCATTTCAAACGGCAGCTTCACAGCGGCAGAGGAGGCTGAGCCTGCTTATTGTTTGAGCTGTTGAAACCTTTTTTTTTTGCATTAGTCCACAAAGGTTCTTGACACTTTAGTTTTTAATGCACATGCCTACCACTCACCGCCTCCAATTACAGCAACACACACACACACACACACACACACACACACACACACACACACATACACACCATCACCCTATAGGTTCTGCACGTATTGGTACCACTAATGTTTTTATTTATGGCGTTCTAGCATGACATCCTGCCACCCCCCCCCCCCAACCTCACCACTCACCCAAAAGAGGACTGAAAGAAGGACGCATGGTGTTAGAGAGAGTTAGATATATGTGTGTGTGTGTGTGTGAGAGAGAGAAAGAGAGAGATGGAAGGAAAGGAGCAAATTAAAGAAATAAATAAAGGGCCCAAATTCCTCATTTCTAATTCAGCTGCTCGTTCAGCTTAACCTCTCTCTCCTCAGCAATTAAAGCGCACGCCACATCCTTCACGCTGCGTACAGCCGAGGCTAAATAATGCAGGGGGCATCCAGCACCCGCATCCTTTATCATCCCAAATGACAGCCATTTGCATATCTCCCCAGTCAATTAGAGCGCGGCGGAATAATCAGCCCATAATTGGGGGAGAGCGTCGGTAATCACCCGCCCTGGCACACCGACAGGGCCATTGGAGGAACGAGGGGGGAGAGGTGGTGTGTGGGGTTGGGTGTATGTGTGCGTCAGGGAGACAGTCCACCCGATTGCAGCCTCTTCACTTCAAACTAACAAGTCCAAACAACCGGTCGAACTTCTCTCTGGTTGGCATAATGCGAGCTGCCCTCCTCCTCTCCGCTGCTCTCCTCCTCTCCGCTGCTCTCCTCCTCTCCGCTGCCCTCCTCCTCTCCACTGCCCTCCTCCTCCTCTTCTCCGCTACCCCTTCTCCTTGATAATTTGCACATAGCGGATTCCTCAGTCTATTTGCCTCCAGCACATTATTTATATGCGATATCTTTTATCAAAATGGGTCAGTACAGGACTTTTAATGGCATGAACACTGATACATGAATGACGGGCTCTATTTCAGGAAGCCATTCATCCTCAAATGTTATCAAATGTGAATTGCTCGCCATTTAAGAAACATGAATAATGACATCCCCTTCAGTGCTTTGTAAGCGAGATGCAAGGGTTCAAGATCACCAATGTCAATAATACATGTTTCATGTCAGCGATGGGTGGATTGCTGCAGTCTGTGGGTATGTTCACATTTCTCAGATGTCTTTTGTAAATGTAGGAATGAATTATTCACACGCAAAGCGATGCTCCACGTTCCTTTCAAAATTGTGGATTTCCTCTCAGCAAACATTATTGTGCAACTTTTCTTTGGCTGCCTGCAATTGGTCTACGATAGCTATTACATTCATATCATTCCTTTAACTTAGCAAGAAAACACAACAGCCAAGAACAATGTGGGGGAAACTGTGCCGAGACACCAGTGGGAAAATCCCCTGCTTGTCGCCTTTAAATGCAGACGATCAAAGTCGTTTCACGGTAGGTGTTCTGGGCGGCTTTGAAGTGCATTAGCTGCATCGCCGCTATATTTCCTGGTGAAAGGGGAATGACCATTTTTGTGAAACAACATTTCCTTTAATACCCTGTAACCTCCCATTCCTCAGATGCTTTGGTTCTGTCCTCTGAACATGACAATAAAAGGCATGACTTGAGAAAGAAAGAGGGGTTGACAGTAATGGGTGCGGTGAAGGTGTGTGTGTGTGTGTGTGTGTGTGTGTGTGTGTGTGTGTGTGTGTGTGTGTGTGTGTGTAAGGGAACATCAGAGAGACCCAGGCAAGGTTAGTTCCCATCTGCAGCTCCATCCTTTTGTGTTCCCCCAGCTGCTTTCTTTCCCCTCTTGCCTTTGTGTTCATTCCACCCAATCCAGTTCAATGTTAGCCAACTCTGTGCAGTTCCAGGCCCGCCGTCATCGTGGAGAGATGAAACGGGCGCCATTCACTTCTCCTTGATAGAAGTGGCGAGCAATAAAGAAAGGAAGTTGTATCCTGGAAGGAGGGCAGGGGGAGTGAGGCCAGGATGGCACAGGGGATGAGAGTGATGATTTGTTTCAATTCAACCTCCACACAGGACTTCAGTCTATCGCAGGTGAGGGGCAGACCAGCGTACCTGAGACCAAACAAGAGTTTGAACAGACAAAAAAGAGCTTCTTTTGAAAAGAAACGACTACAGAAAGCACAAGAGTGGAAGAATCCTTCAACAGCTCTCCCTGTCCGCAGAGGGAAGAAACATTGATTTCCTTTTTAGTCCTTTTTAGAAAAAAAGGGGGGTGTCTTTTTCTGTTTAATCCCCCATCCCTCTACTCTCGGAGGATCTGTGGCATTTCCTGCCAGCGAGCCGGCCCTGTGCTGCAGAGACGTATGCATCACTGTCAGAATGACTCTGATCAAAAGAAGGGTGGGGAGACGAGAGAGTGTGTGAGTGTGTGTGTGTGTGTGTGTGTGTGTGGGGGGGGAGTCTGTTTTGATCGGGGCGATGCAAAACTCTTCCCCATCGGCCTGTCAGTGCGTCCGCCTCGGTAATCCATCAGCCCCCGCCGCTGATCGATAACGTGATTGGTGGAATTGTGAGAGAGATCTGGCTGTGATCTGTGTATCCTAAGCGTAGAATTAACGCCTGACTGTGAATCTGGCTTTCAGCCGGAGGGTGCGTCATCCCCTCTGTTATTTCTCCTGAACCATCTGAAATGAAATGGCTCTGGAGTACCTGTTAATTAATTATTCATGCCAGAAGCGGGATAAGGGACTACGAGGCGCCGATCAGTGGATCCCTGTGTCGGACAAAACACAGTATGGTGTGGAATGTGTGTGAACCTATCACACATGTTTAGGTTTAAGTATAAACTTCAGAAATGAATGTAAAAGAAGAGAGGAGGTAAGGTAATATGGCTTTTGTCATGTTCACAAGAGACAAAGAGCAATCTACTCATTCTCTTTTTCCTCATTTCTATTTCTACAACCTTAGTAGGACACCAATAATCTGTCCACTGTAAGCTGTTAAAATGCACTCAACATACATTAATACAGCAGGGTAGACGCTCATAATCAAAACGCTGGTTCAGCTTTCGCTACCAACGGTAAGTTATATTCAAAACTCATCATGTAAACATGCAGAGAAAAGTGTTTTGTGTTCTGCTTGTTGCTAATCATCCTTTTTTGCAACATATATATTCCTCTTTAATCAAAATGTAAAATAATTTACGACATAAATTGGCGTCTTTGCACGTATTTTCTACTATCCACTGAAAAGAGTTACTTGGAGAGCTGACCCTGACCTCTGACCTTCCAGCAGATTAGGTCAGTGTAGAAGAAAAACAAATGTGCCTGTAACTCTGTCTCTCCGTTTAAATATGACATCATTATTCCACACGTGTGTAGCTGTTTGAAGGAATTGTAATTACTATATCATTAGTGCAATAGGAGGACGGTGGGCTGTGGAACAATAAAGAGACGACGTGACTCGCTCCAGGGTAATCGAATCATACAAGCTTAAACACGCTCTGCGAGAGGCGCGCGGCTTGGCAGCAGCCCTCTCAGGACGGGCCCCGGCGTCGACGTCAGCCCACATTTCAGAGCGTTCAAACAAACTTTTTAGCGGTGAAAACAAATTGGGCTCAGCATCAAAGAGACTGTTCAAAAAGACATTTCTCTATGCCAGTTCAAAAGAACCGTGGTTGGTAAACAGGCACGGAGAATTCACAGCGCAAAATATTGTAGGAGGTACAAACGGCTGGAGCTTCACCACAACAAAGGCAGTGGAGAAGGAGAGGAGGGGTGTAATTCATCACACGCTCAACAAAAGCAAGTGTGACTGACTGTCCATGGCCAATGAAACAAAACAAAACAAAAAACAACTACTTTTCCTTAATTGGAGAAGTTCTTTTCTTTTTTCATTTCACACCCTCTCCATCGACTGTGTTTTGTATTTCTTGCTGTTCATTGTTCCTGGATGCCCTTGCCCTCTCCTCCTCCTCCTCCTCCTCCTCCTCCTCCTCCTCCTCCTCCTCCTCCTCCTCCTCCTCCTCCTCCTCCTCCTCCCCGATCTCTCTCTCTCTCTTCCTCCCCTCCCTCCATCCCACTGATTCTCCATTAAAACAATTCACTGTGAGTTATTCCGGCCTTCAACTTAAATGAGAAGACAGACGGCGCTGCAGGAAGAGAGAGACAGAGTCGACGGAGAGGTGCAGAGAAGAATGGGGCGGTTAAGAGGAGAAAAAAACCTCCGGGTTCTTTATGGCTTGTGAGATTTCTTAACAAACAGACAGAGGCCTTGCTCCACACGCCATCCATCCATCCACCTCGGGCTAAATCTCATTTGTCAGTAAATCCCGCTGAAGACCAGAGGACGGAGAGGCAGAGAGATAGAACGGGAGCGGCGGCGGCGGCAGACTCCAGCCACCCCTCCATCGAGCCGGCATTAGCTATGCACAAGACAAACTGCTGACACAAAGCAACACGGCGTGCTGAGCAGGGACTTGTGGGTGGGCAGGAGGAATCCATCCCTCCGTCCCGCCACCTGTCTATTGACATCCCTGGCTCTCCCTTGTCTGCCTCCGGTTCTTGCAATTACAATCAAACGGCAGCATCCAGGCCCCCGAGCCCTGACTGACGGCTCGGATTAAGCGAGACGCCGAGAAGCTTTGGGATGCTGTGTGTGTGTGTGTGTGTGTGTGTGTGTGTGTGTGTGTGTGCCTGTCAGCCAGTCCTCTGTTCATCTACGTGTGCATTCTACATTACTTTGTATGTGCAGCATGTTGCAGCATCAGAACTGGTGTTTGAGTATCTGTCCTCTCCTCCTGTCCGTCAGTCGATGTCTGTACATGTGTGTTAATGTGTGTTTGCGTGTGCAGATGACAGGCCAGGCGTGTGCATGGGGTGTGAGTAACACAATGTATTCACGCATTTCAATTAGGTCCCACTGTGTGAAAACTGACTGAGCAGCGTATTAACGATTACAGACAATTACAGAGTATGCTCCGATATAGGATTTGCAAAATAGTGCACGTTAATAAATGCGTTCCCATTGCTCTTTCACTGCGAGTGCTGCACAGACTTTTACAGAAGAATCCAGATTCCACATTTGAAAGAAGTAACAAAGTGAGACATGGAGAAATGTCATGAAAAGTGACAACACAAGCAAATCTAACATTTCAGGATATGGAATGAAATCACAAAGCTGTCAGCATCAAAAAAAGAAGGAACACACACACACACACACACACACACATCCTTTGAATTAACTTCACTGCTCCACTGCCGCATTCGAGCAAGCCACGTCAAACATGCAACCGAACAGAAAACCGATCCTCAGAGGGCAGCGAATAAAGTGCGGGGAACAAAAACACGTCAATCTGCTCCGTCCAAAGGAATTTGAGCAGCTCTGCCGCGTCGTCGGTTCTTTAACTCTTCCTTGCTAGATGCCGACGTCATCCATCAAAGATGACAAATGTGACATGACAGCTCTGCTCGGGAAGCTGCGGTGACTAAAGACAGAACACTATACAGCACAGTGTGTGACAAGGGGAGGTTTGTGAAAACAAAACCACGCATGCCAATCCACGGATCCGTCGGCTGCAGCGTGTGCAGCGCTGACAGGTACCCGCTCGGGTTGGGTTGATGTTCAGTGATCTATTTAGGCAAGAAGCCTCAAATTCCCAAAAAAGGTGATTTTAATCTTTGGAAGGTGCTAAATGAGTTCAGACATCTAATTACACATATTTTCATAATAACTTATTGAACAAATTCATTTCCACACAAGGCCCTTAGGACATTGGAAACAGTTGTTTTTAGGAACACAACACCTTTCTGCCCCCTTATTTTCCCGTGTTTTCTGCAGCGCTGTGCTTGCTGTTGTGTCAGGTTGTAGTTTCTCTCTCCGGAAGCCAGAAAGCCGTTTTAATTTGTCAGTAATACAGCCTGCTGCGCCATGTGATCCGGGAGCTTTTTTATAAATGTATTTTTGTGTGAAACGTTCGGCATCCCCAAGTGCACCATTCGCGGTGATAAGGATGAAGGAGCCCGATATGAGGCACACGACAGCTGAAGCATCAAATAAAATCTTAAGAAGGCATCTTAATACCGCCTATGAATATGCTCATTCAGATTCAACATTCATATCAGTCAGCCATCCAGTTTGCATATTCACAGCGTGATCTGAGCTGCAGCCCCCCCCCCCCCCCACACACACACACACACCCCACCCCTCGGCCTGACAGAACCGAGACCAGCTCACCAACCAGAGCGTCCTGGCAGGGCTCCTGAGCCAATGGTCGCCCGGCTATGTGTGCGCGAGGGCGCGCGCGCGTGTGTCTGTGGGTGCGTGTGTTTGTGTGTGTCTGTCTGTGTGTGTGTGTGTGTGTGTGTGCGTGATGTAAGCACAGGGAAAGGAGAGGTGACAGCGGCGCGAGGCTGATCTAATAACAGGAGTAGATGAAACGTTGTCAGATGCTGCAGCGAGCGGCTCCGCGTTTGGTAAAACACACACGCGTCTCCTCCCAGACAGTCTGCTCCGCTCACACAGGATCTATGCCTCACGCGCACACACATTTAGACGCACACATTCCCGTGTGATAGACAGTTTCATAGTGTCGGAGCTGAGGTGTTGGCCTATAAAAAGCAGTGCTGATATGATTTAATGGGCGAGTCTTATTATAAGACTGTCGCTGGGCCAGTGTAATCTGGCGAGCGCTCCGGGGCACCGCGCCGAGACGCACGCGCTACAATACTCTGCGGCAGATACTATTGCTGTGTGCTACACCGCTGGTATAAGATAGAGCCGTGTATGAGGCTGTCATTTGGGAGGGAGTGATTTATGACCGTGAGGCATGAGAATAAAGACAGATTATTTTTATTCATGCGTCTACAGAGGCCAACTTCATTGCTCGTTTTGTTTGTACTGCACTTATTTTTACACGCAATGAAAAGGGGAAACCGTCTTCCGTGCGCGGCACACGTAACACCATACGGGCTCTGTGTTTAAATAAGCCCCGGAGACTCTGGAGAGTCTGGACCACCCACTCAAAAACTGCACAATGTCACTTTGACATTGATTCCGAATCTGCACTTAATAGAACAAGATCCCTCTGTTAGCTGTCTTCCAATTTTTACTGGAACTAAAATTGCTATTAATTATAAATAGCAGAGCAGCTGTCTTAAAATATATGACATATCTACTGGCGTATTAAACACTGAGGTGATATTGCCTCTCCTGCCACTTTTAATATCAGCACCATGGCTCCAATCACGGCCTAATAATGGCTTCTCATTATGAGCTGCATGTGTGTGTGTGTGTGTGTGTGTGTGTGTGTGTGTATGTGTGCGCGTGTGTGTATATGTGTGTGTGTGTCTGTGTGCAGGGAAGAGAGGCTTCAATTTCACCACTTAAAAGCCACAGATGACACCTTGTAAAATGTTAATTTCATTTTAGACATTTACGGAATAGGGCTGTAAATTTAAGCTCCCGAGCTCCGCTGTGAGGCTTTCAGCTCTGATAATTGAGATATTGAATAATTAGATGTAAGCAGTTCATCATGTGTATAAATGCAAAGCAGGTCTAAGACTAAAAAAGGTTCATGTTTATCTGGGAACAGTGACTGTGTTCCACATGAGCTGCTGTGGTGTGGCGGTAGGTTTAGTGGTCAGAGGGCCATTGTTCCCCGGATGTAATACTGGAGCTGGACAGGAGATGGCGCTGTGCTAGATGCCAGCACAGAAGAAGAGCTTGTGATTAAACTCCAAACAGCAGCAGAGGGGTGTGTTCAGGATCGGCCAACATTGCTGATTGTTTCATAATGTGATTCACACTGCTGACATGGACAGCTATTACTACGAACCCCGTGGACAGCAGAGGCACTGAGCAAGTCGGAGGATCGAGATAATGTCCCTCTAATGTCCTCATATGGACGGGTGTGTGATCTCAACGCAGCGTTTATGGGTACTTTATGTTCATCTTACCACAATATTCTCAAAGACTCTCCAGATTTATATAATATGCTTCCAAACATTTGTAATGGGATATTTTTTTGACAGGGGATTATTATGTGAGGCTCGTAGTAAATCACTTAACGCGATCCTTTTCAATTCAACCATTTTGTGTAAACACAACATCACACGAGAAGGAGAGAAGGCATCTTCACTCAGCACGATTACACTCATTAAAAGACAAGAGGAACGCTCCTTTTTTTAGGACTCTCCCATCTCCGTCTTCACTCATACTAGTTCCCCAAGTCTCTAATTTCCTGCTTCGTCCCTTCTTTTTTTTAGCATGAACTGTAAAAAGGCCGCAAAGAGACTCACTGTCAGATCTATCCTCAAACTGCTTTAATTTGTTCTCCCACAGATGAGACTGTGTTTGGGGAGAGGCGGGAGACGAGCAGGGCTTCCACCTGACGGTATAACCCCCTTCCTGTAACTGCTCACCTTCCTCCTCCTCCTCCTCCTCCTCCTCCTCCTCCTCCTCCTCCTCCTCCTCCTCCTCTTCCTTACCCCCTCTCCTCTCTCATGGCTTCTGTCTTAATTTCACAGGGGAATCATTTGACAGATATTGCCCTTGAAGAGGCAGCCTGGGCAATGGGGGAGGGGGGTTGAGAGTTGTGGGGGGTGGGAAGAGGAGAATTGAGGGGGGTTGATGGAGGAGAGGAAGCGACAGAGAGTGAGAGTGATGGGGAGAATGGAGGAGTTGAAGGGGAGGGGTGGAGGGGAAAAAGTTATTAAGTAGATGTGAAAATGCAGCGCAGCCAAAAAGGTTAAGTCTGGAATAGGAAATTAAAACTTGCATCGCTTTTGGCTTTAAATAGATTTGGTTTCATTACGGGCGCCAAGGCCAGTTAGAGTCAAATCTCTCTGGAGAGGGAGACAGAGGGAAGGAAAGGAGAGGAGGAAGAGCGATGGTGACATGGGAAGGGAGGCAGGCAAAAGACGAGCGAACAATAGGAGAGAGGAAGGGAGGCAGACTGTCATGCAGTTCACATTCATTTTCAATTTCCGCCTGTTTTCTCCCAAACCCCCGTCCACAGTCAAGCGAATACCAATTCTACATACCCTTACTGATTTAATACTTGGAATTTAAGTGGAATCTGAGGCTGCTGTGAGGCATGAATACAAAGAATGAGAATGGCATTGGCTAACAGGTGTCTGAAAACCTCAGGACTATTCTTCTCAATCCCTCTGTTTTCATCCGGTGGCTTGATTTAATTTTTTGACCCTGGACCGCATGAAGCCCGTTCAGACCTTCCTTTCAGCGGTTCCCTTTTGTCAACGGGAATTAGGATGAAGAGTGGTCCTTTTGCAGCTGCGGCCTTGCGCTCCGTGCATCCTACAAATGACCCATATACATGAATAGTGCGTGGAGGTCCCCCCATACCATTCCCCCATTCCTCCACTCTCAGCCCGCAGAACTGGCCTTGGCCTCAGCGGATTGATGGGAGGACACATCTCATACCAGCAGTTACAGTGTACACACACACACACACACACACACACACACACACACACACACCTACACACACACACCTACACACACACACACACACACACACACACACACACACACACACACACACACACGTTACACAGGCCGACCCTCTCACAGCTCTGGTTATTGCCTCCGTGGTCTCCAAGGGTGGACAGAATATAGAGAGGAGGTAGATAGATTGCAATGAAAAAGTGAGAGAGGTGGACGGACAAGAGTGAGGAGGAAAGATGGAGGACAGAAAGTAAAAAGCGAGAGAAGCAAAGAAAATGTGATAAAGAAACAGAAAGAAGACAAGACCACGGGGGGAATGAAAGAATTATAGATGGACGGATAAACCAAGAGATAAGGGAGAGGGTAAAATAGGGAGGGGTGTGTGTGCTTGTGCGTGTGTGTGTGTGTGTGTGTGTGTGTAAAAAGAGGGTGCACTCTCATAAAAGATCTTTATCATTTTGCCACCTCTGGCCATGCAAGTAAACAACAACGGTAATGAAACACAAGTCGGTGCATACATGAATAAATAAGACGGTTGAGGCGTTTCAATGCAGTTTAAGTTATGCAATCGTTACGACCGTTAAGGGTCAGACGACTAACTGTTGCAGAAATAGATCACAGCATGTGACCTGCAGAAAGCAGTTACAATGAGACAATTAACTGCAAACAGTAACACATCTTGTTTTTATTAAGTGGCTTATACTAAAATATACGCCTTCAAAATCATTGAGTCATTGTATCTGTGTCCTCATTTTGTATTTTATTTTATATATCTAGTTGCGTTGAATTATGGACCCATGAGTCTGGAATAAAATAAAATAAATATATTATATATATATATAAAATATATATAATTATATTTTTTAGCCCAATTTCTCCATGTGTACCTTTGCATTGACTCAAGTTGCACCACAACCCTACTGATCATACACTGTATGCATTCATACACATTGCATGTCAATGCTATTAATGCAACACCTGGATGTGGTTGAGTTTACACTGAGGTAAATAAAATAATGTTGGCTAAACGCCAACAACCGATCACAGGACTAAATGTGTAATATAAGAGGACGGGTCCTTTAAGTCTCTGTGACATAGCGCTTTACCTGCTCAACAACAGGCAGCTCAGATAAAGTGACATTACAGTGACATAGTGGAGCGTTTAACTGCATTAAAAATGGTTCATATAATATCGGTGTTATCAACTATTCAACACAGCAGTATAAAAATAAGCACACAAACCAAGCTTTCATTTTAAATAAAAAGAGAGGGAAGAAGAGAGCGAGAGAAAGCGAAAGAAAAGAGTCAAGCTCCGGCTCCAATGTGAAGGGAAGCCATTTTCTTTTCTCTCCTGACTGGCAAGGACAGCAAGCGACTGCACCTCCGCTGAGAGAAACAGGAGAGGAGAGTTGAGAGAGGAGAGACTCTCTGCTCTGGCCTTCTCTCTCTCTCTCTCTCTCCCTCGCCCCCCTCCCTCTCTCTCCCTGTACACCAGATTATGAAAATGACGAGGAACCAGTGACCCCACAGCTTTCATTGAATATTCGACACTCACTAGATAATAATAAATAAAAGAGAGACTGAGCATGCGTGTGTGTGAGTGTGTGTGTGTGTGTGTGTGTGTGGGGGGACATTAAGAGACACAACACACTCTGACAGAAGAGCCCCCCCTCCCCCCCACACACACACACCCTCTCACCCCAATGTTTGTCTGATGAGAGAAAAAAGAGAGATGGAGGAGATCGAGAACAGTCCAGTGAACAGTGAAAACATAGACACTGTCGCCTGAATACCAGAAGCAATCAACTATTCATCCTTTCCAAAGAATGGGTGGTAAATACTTGATGAGAGCCGTGCGTGCAAATCTAGCAGCTCGACTAAAGCATGACACACACGCCTTACATGTCCAGTGTGGGAAATAAAAGGCTCACGAGCATCCAGTACATCCGTGAACTCGGCAACAGCTGTCATGCAATTAAAGACGTGTTCAGTATTTGTGTGCATGTTTTTTTTCATGTTTGACTGTATGTGGTTGCGAGTGTGTGTGTGTGTGTGAGCTCTCTCTCTGTCAGTGTCCTCCACAGTGTCTGAGTGGCGTACAATGGGAGGGCATTACCTTGTTGCACAAGGGTCGAGCGGACAGTTTCTATGACTAAGTGTCGGGATGGGGCGGGGGGGAGAGAGAGAGAGAGAGAGATTGAGAAAGGTGCTGAGACCGACTGGAGAGTGACAAAGAAGCGCTGACAGCAGCAGCCGTCACAGTGAACACCGTGAACGACTGTAACACATCATTTCTCTGACTGACTGACTTACACTCCATGCTGCTCCTATGAAACCAAACTTTCCCTCAATGCTCTGCTCCTAACGTGAGAGTTATCGTGTTGAAATTCAGGATTCCTGTTGTTTTTACAAGTTGTTTTTGGAGTTGAATCAGTGGGCTGAAACACAGGTGTTACTCATTACAGTAACGACTGCTTTGGTCCATTAGAGTGGTCGTTAACAAGACCCTCAAACCAAAGCAGGTTTGTCCTGTAGAAAAAAGGGTCATCCAAATGAAGGCCCTACACACCCATGGTGCACCTTCACAGGTATTCCAACTTATTGTGTTTTATTTTCCATATTGTCCCTGACTAATATTTTCTCAAAGCTTTCCTCCACACTGTTACACCCAGTACCGTTGCTAGCCATGTTGGTGCCCTACGCATAACTCCTTCATGATGCCCCCTCTGAGATAGGAAAGTGACCCGCGGCGAGCGTTGTCGACGGGGGACGGGGGACGGGGCGGGTGCTGGTGAGAATGTGTGCTCACCTGTGCTAAACGCGGTTGTGTCGGCGCGCGCAGCATGGCAGAGCGATGCGAGCCGTAGACTGAAATATTATCGCCGTTATAATTATTATAACTATGAGGATTGTTTTAGTTGCCTGTTTTGTGGTGCCCCCCCAGGACGTGGTGCCCTACGCGCAGCGCGTTACACCCAGGCCTTCTGGGTAGTGACTGTCTGTCACTCATCTGTCTCTTGTTTCAGACTCCTCCCCCTTTGTGTGCCGCCCTCCTGTGTAATTGCAGACCCCGCCCTCATTGTTTCCACCTGTGCCTCGTTAGTCTGCGTCAACCCTTTGTTCTGGGTCAGTTTGTCTCTAATGTTTTGTCAAGTAAACACATTTGTTTTCCTGAATCTGACTTCCACTTCTTGCAATCTACCTTTGAGTCCTACTCCCCAACACACCTGATGGGCCCAAACAATGTTCAACTTGAGCTTTCCTCTTGCTACCCGTGGTTTGACGACGTAAACACAGACTTGTCGGTAGCCACGTCCTAAAGTGACCCTGATTACAAGCCTCCATTCTCCAAGCCATCGCCGCCTTTGCTGAACACGTGTCTGTCAGTTAGCGTGGACGAGATGTTCTTCACGGCAAAGCTTTTTAGGGCTTTGATTTCACTCTTGTCTGCAATGCCATCTTACACTTGTTTGCTATTACAATATTTAATATGTGTGTATCTTTATTTTAACGTGTTATTGTAGGTAATACCACAAAGAGACCTTGCTCAAAGGTACTTTGACAGTAGTTGTCAGAAAAGCAGGGCTTTATTCATATGTTTTCCCTTCAGACGTTCTAGGATTCAAATGTGTGACCTTACCGTTGCACCTGCAGGATAGTGCTGCCTCTCAATGGACTTACGGTAAAACTGTGATTTGAAGTCAATAAAAAATGAATCATCTTATCATGCAGAAAAGGTCAAATCCGACATTTCAGATGTGAAAAGAAGGTCTTATGTTACAAATATCTGCAAACTGTGTAGTTTACAGTGAACCACAAACGCTCCCTTCCAGTATTAGAGCCGCATTCATACCCCTCAGCATTATCTTGATATGCGAACACACACATACGCACAAGGTCAACTCTCTTCACTTAGTGAGTGCTTCTCTCGTCTCTTGGCATCAAGATGAAGGCCAAAGCCAAACTCTAAGTGCACAGCTTTCCATTTAGGTCTAAAATACGACTCCCCCCCCCCCCCCCCCCCCCCCCCGCAAGGGGAGGACAGCGCTGTAGCAGGGATAGTGCACAAAGAAATAAAAATCTGGTGAGGTAGTGTGTCTGTTGTGTGTGTGAGAGAGAGAGAGAAAGAGTGAGGAAGAGCACAGGGTAGAAAGACTGGAAAGCCTCACTTTGTAGCTAAAGGGCTGAGGCTGGGATCTGTGCTAATGTGTGTGTGTCTTTCTGTATACACTATACATTTCTGTGTGTGTGTGTGTGTATGTGTGTGTGTGTGTGTATACACTCCTCACAGAGCACTTCAGCAATGACAAGTAGGTCAACAAAATCACCCGTGCAGAAAAAAGAGAGACAGAGATGGACAGGGATAAGATAAGGAAATAAGAAGGAACGGTGGACTTTTGAAGGAAGGGAGGATGAAAGAAAAGGACACATGATGGAAAAAAGAGGAAACAACTTGGGAGGTAAGGTGTGAAGAAAAGTGGAAGAACATAGGAACAAAAAGGGAGATGGAACCAATTAGAAATTGTGAATAAAGGAAATAATTATGAGTGGAAGATAAATCTAACGTAACACGCCGGGGGTCTAATCTTTGATTTTCTTTTTACAATTGAGTATCACGGTTTGAGATGAAATGAAATTGAAAAAATAGGGAAAAAGGGTGGAAGAAAGGAAGAGAGGATGTAAGTAAAGGCTCGTAACAGTTCAATATCACACTGTATAAATTATACAGGAAGCTGCTCCATTATGCATTTTCAAATATAACCAAACTGTGATCACTCCTCCTGAGCGCTCCACTCATCACTTAGCATGACGGATCGCCCTCACAGACGGCAACGGCATTATGGGAAATCGCCTCGCGTCTCTGGGTGACCAGGCGCCTCTCTGTATCCAGGCATTGTTTTCCAGAATAAGTAGGTTGTGTTCATGAATACTGACACAAAAGTGTGCATGTGTTAACGTGTGTTAGCGTGTTTATTGTATGTGTAGCACGTGAGTCTTTGAACATCTGTATGCGCCGCTACCTCCCGATTCCTATTCCCCCTCCATGTGTTTCCTCTCCATGCGGCTCTGCCATGATGAAGTCCGTCGCAGGGTCCCCGACCCAATATCCAACCCCTAATAAACTAATACATCAGTAATGAGCGGGGGGTGGGGGGGTGGGGGGGGGTGGAGAGAGAGAGAGAGAGAGAGAAAGAGAGATGCACTGCCAGGCTACAGCGAGCTACTGCTCCACGGCTCCTAACCAGCCTGTCCTTGAGCAAGGCTGCATACTAAAAACTTGTACATCGGCCGCTGGGCCAAGCGAGCGGAATTCATAAACAGAGGACAGAGGGATGGCAGAGAGGGAGGATGGGGAGGTAAAGGAGGATGAGAGAGAGGTTCTTAGAGATGGGAGGGGGAGACGGAAAGAGAGAGAGAGGGAGAGAGGGAGAGGAAGGAAGATGAATCTTGTTCTGCTTTAATTGTCCTTCTCTTATCTGACAGTTTGATTTAGGTCAGACTGTCTGTCTGACCGACTCACAGTAATGTCACATGATCAATAACCCGTTTATTAGTTTGTTCGTACGACTATTCCAGGTTGCGGTGTTTGTGTGTGCGTGTCAAAGAGAGAAATCCCATGGGTATGAGAAGGTAGTAAAAAAAAAAAAGGAAAAGAAAAGCGAAAGCGAGCCACTTATCTTTATAGCATCTCCATAAACCTGAGTGAGGGACACCCTGGATGTATCCTCTCACAGGTGGACAGCGTGTTTACACATATGCAACAAATGAGACACACACCGCTGGACACACACCAACAAATAGCACAAATAAGCAATTTGGAAAGAGAAGGAGACGGCTGAGAACCACTGCTGTCAGTTGGATGTATGCTTGCACTAAAAAACACACACACACACACACACACACACACACACACACATCCACGCACGCATGCACGCACACACACGCACACACACGCACACACACACACAAATTGAACGCCTCTAAGCAAATAGTGCCGCAGGCCTCATTTGAATAGAGATAATTGAAAATCAGACTTGTTTATCAGGCTAAATAGAATGACAGACACTCACAAAAGGAGGCAGAGAGCGAGCTTAGCGAGCATTAGCATAATGTTCATGGCTGAATGGTTTCTGGGTCCATTAGGCCGGGGAAGGACATCCGAGAAGTTCACTTTTCATAGCTGGGGCTAAATGCTAAAATATGACTTAATTTTGAGGTGTTACTTTAAAATGATGTACTGGCATTTCAATGCTGGTGTGAAGGTGCAGCAAGGGGGCTCCGGGAGTGTGTCCGATGAAATTAAAAGAAAAGGAGGAGGGGTAAAAGAAAGAAACGGAGAGAGGAGGAATGGGGGTGGGGTGCTCGGGAGAGATTTGAGAGACCGTCCAAGACTTTCATTATCTTTCATGCAAATGATCAGATCCCATAATTACGCCTTTACTATCATTCTTCTTCTTCTTCTTCTTCTTCTTCTTCTTCTTCTTCTTCTTCTTCTTCTTCTTCTTCTTCTTCTTCTTCTTCTTCTTCTTCTTCTTCTTCTTCTTCTTCTTCTTCTTCTTCTTCATTCTCCTTCATCATTCTCTTACTCCATCTTCATCATTTCCCTACTCCTTCATTCTCCTACTTCATTCTTCTACTTCTTCCTCAGTCTCCTACTTCTCCATTCTTCTTATTCTTCTCCTCCTCCTCCTCCTCCTCCTCCTCCTCCTCCTCCTCCTCCTCCTCTCTATCTTCTAGTGATCAGTGAAGCTCAGTATGGGGTGAGGAGGCTCGCCGTACCCCTCTCATGGAGCTGGTTTCTCAGGGGCCCTTGGCATGGCTTGACGCCTTGGCGTCCCTTTCAGATGAATCCATCTCTGATGAGAGCCCATTCAATTAGTCTCAAAGACACTTGATGCACACATGACACACTTTCTAATATGAAACCGCAGCAGCTAGAAATGAAAAGTGCCATTTGGTCCAAATCAAAATGTTCTTAGACATAATGCATTGAATCAAGCACGAAACACTCCCGTGTAGTTCGACTGAACTGAGGGGGAACCAAACTGTCACGCTGACATCGGTAAGAGTATTATTAAAACACAGAAATAATCCGTGCCCATGTGTGCCAAACAGGATTGGGCCAACGTTCCCCTCTAATGCACATGCAAATAAAGAGACACCAAATTTCATTATCAGCTGAAATCCAGCGCCCGGTGCCGTCGCCGGTATCGCTGCAAAGCTTTGACGCAGCGGGGAAAGAAAATACGGCAAACAGGAGAATCCACAGGCCAAAGCCGACACCGCCTCAGGACAGGCCTCAGACCATTGGATACGCCCTCGGCCTCAACAATTACAGCTACACAAAGAGGAACATCCCAATACCTGGAAGACAAACCACAACAAAAGGCTGTCCCAATGTATTCTGCAGCTGAACTGGAGGTGATACCGTACGGAAAACATGATAACGGCGGAAAATCTGAAATTTAGCAAGACAGTACACAGAAAAATCTCGTGCTCGAATAAATAGCTGCATTCCCCACTCTAAGAGTTTCTCCCTTTTCACACTGAGCAGATGGAGCCAACGTTCTGCATGCTACAGAATGGAAGAGTTACCATTGGCACACATCGTTAACGGACTGGGAAATACACATAACATGCAAGAACATTTTCATATTCATATTCTAATCCTTTGTTGCTTTAAGTGCTGCGCTTCACTAGACCGCACACATTTTGTGGACACATTTCTGGTTGGAATCTGATAACGCAACCTGTTCAGGTGAATAGGTGTGCGCACACATTTCTAAATGAAGCTTCATTCTGAATATGAGAAAATAGGGGAACGCTACAAGTTTAATTAAATGTGCTTGTGCGTGCCACTTAAGAATGAATCTGTTTGCACGAGTGGCTCCTGCATGAGATTCATTGTCTTCACGTCACAACTCAAAAGGGCTTTATCAGTGGTGTGTGTATGTGTGTGTGTCTGTGTGTGTGAGGTTGGGTGTCCCCTTCTTTTCCTTATGATAGCTTAATAATGGGATTAGTTGTCTTTGTGGAGGAAGAGGAGCAGTGGGAGTCATCTGGAAGACTTGCTGTTCTCCCTCTCTTTCTACCCATTCTATCTGCTGGTATTTAATGTTTATTAGGTAAAGAAATGTCTATAATCAAAACAAAATATAAAAGTAAGTGCTCTAAATATGACAGATTCACAACACAAAAGTGAGCCAGATAAAATATATGCGTAGGTAATACATCAACGAAAAAAAAGCACATTTATGAGAGTTAATATCCTGGCTCACTGCCCTTGTGTCAGGTACAGACATCTAGAGGTAAAAGTCAATGTCAAGCTTCCCATTTCCCTGGTGAGATGGGGTGATTAGCAGAAGGAAGAAAAATGTTAGAATGGAGTGATGAAGTGATAGAGATCCTTATAAAGACGAAGATCCCTCTGTCACACAATAAACTCACACAGATGTCAGACGCTCTCGGATAAACCTGAAGCTGAGAAGTCATCCAGCCTTTGATTGGATTTAGCTAATATTCTTTTAAATTGGCAGTTTGAGCTAAAGCCACCCAACTTTAACTGTGAATTAATTTTAGAACTGTTTTTTTAGCATGGACAAGGACACAAGTCAAGAAAACAAACACACTATTGACTTGTTGACCTCAAAATATCTCAACCAACAGCATTTCTTCCATCAATAATATGTCCGTTGCAGGAACTCCAACACATGGCGATAAGGTCAAAGACACATGCGGGTGGGGAAATATAGAGACGGGGAGAAAGGGAAAGAAAGGTAGAGGACAATGACACTCCTCCTTTGGGAATGGGAGAATGTGGGGGAGCAGAGGAGAGGAAGATGAGGTGGAGGAGGAGGAGGAGGCGGAGGAGGAGGAGAGGGCAATTTGGTTTCCACTCTTCTCTAATCTAATATGTGTAACTGTGACTGATTCTCTGTCCTAAACCAGAACCCCAGACACTGAGAAAGGACACCAAACTTCTCCGCCAGCCTGGGGGAGATGGACCAAGGAGGGAGAGAGGCTGGAGAGGCAGAGGGAGAGGGGGAGAAAGAGGGAGAGGGGGAGAGACGAGTGCGAGAAGGGCAAAATAATGTGTCAGCTGTGGTGAAAAAGAGCGATAGAACCAATTCCAGAAATATTCCCAAAGCTTGTGCATTATTGCCGGGATGTCGGACAAAGCAAATATCTAATACAGCGCCGAAGATTCAGTAAAGGTGTCGACGTGGGTGTGTGAGAGCGGACCAGGACTCCGCAGAGAAGCACCAAATCACACATTTCTCACACCACCACAAGAACAAGCTGACTGTAAAGAAGACAAAATGTGTGTGTTTCTCAGTGTGTGTGTGTGTGTGTCTTTTAGGGTCTGAACGAGCAGTGGTTGTGGTCCCACTGCAGCAAAGCTACGGTTAGCTATTTGCTCTTTTCACACTTCACAGGGTGAGAAAAAAGACATGTAAACATTGGGGAAATTCAGCTATTAAGATTTCCCAAATCCCCCTTTTCACCGCGGGGCAATATCCAGTAGGGTTAGCCCTCTCTTTGAGACACCAATACCATACTGACACACACACACACACACACACACACATACACACACATGGTACACACAGCCATGGTCCTGCATTCTCCATTAGCTTATTGATTTTTTGGGGGGGAGAAAGGGTTTAGGGCGAGCTCTCTACGGGGGATTGCTCAAAAAGCAAGGTCAGCAATGCAGCGTAAACAAACACACAACCACACACACACACACACACACACACACACACACACACACACAATTTCTCATACTTTTGGACTCGAAGAAAGAATTAGTATGAATAAATATATATTCACCAATCCATCATTTTAAAGGTATGCATGGCAAGACACAAGGCTTCAGTCTTCTGGTATTGTTTATGTAAAAGAAGAGCCACATTTCAGGGTCCATTTTCACAGGAACGTGTCTCTTTAAAAGACATTACATTACAAAATAAAGGTCTCCATTTCTGCAAAAGTGGTTGCACCAAATCCTCAAATTATAGAGATACAAACAAACAGCTATTCCATGTGCAAATGTTTCCACTGTTTTATCAGAGCTGCAACCTGCTTTTTATTAGCATATATATACATATATATATATATATATATATATATATATATATATATATATATATATATGTATATATATGACGATGTCTGTTTTTAATACACAATAATGCACACACGTACACAATAATGCACACACAGCCAAAATAATGCACATGTACACAATAATGTACACATATACACAATACTGTACACATGTACACAATAATGCACAAATGTACACAATAATGCACACACGTACACATGTTGCACACACATACACATGTTGCACACACGTCTACAACAATGCACACATGTACACAATAATGTACACATCCACAATAATGCACACATGTACACAATAATGTACACACGTACACTATAATGCACAAACGTCCACAATAATGCACAAACGTACACAACAGTGGATGGCAAAGTCCCTAGAGTCCCAAACATGTTGCTTTCATGATCTGAGGAGAAGTTGACAATCTACTATTAGGCCGACACACACGTTACATCTGGTTTGAGTTTTCTAAGGAAGGTATTTAGTCAATACTCTTATATTAGGGCGAGGGCTTTTAAACAGCACTTAGATCATTGGGTCGGGGCGATAACATTTCCAGAAGAATTTGATTCAACAGTTAGTGAATTAAAATCATATTTAGAAAAAACGCACAAAACGATACCTGTGTGTGTATGTTTGGTGGCTGGGTGAACATTTCTTGAGGCGGTTGGTGTGTGTAGTTGGGACATGTGGAGGCACATTGAAGGCATTCCTGTCCTCACAATAACATCTAAAGCTGTGGTTCTCACAATTTCTTCAGTGTGAAATATATTTTGAGCCAATTTCCCCGTAACCGGCGCAAAATCTTTTTGGGTTGAAATAAATATGTAATACACATCGCTGTGAAATCAGTGTCTAATTTAATATAGAATATATAACATTCAGTTCATGAAGTTACATTTTATTAAATATCTATTAAATCACTATTTTTTGAAAGGATTTTTCAATGGATGCTAATTTAAAATATATTGTTTTACAAATCTCATGTACCCCCAGTTTAGAACGACTGATCTTTAGTATACTGACATGACAATGACATATGATCCCCCCCTGCATCCCTGGAAGTCACTACAAATTGATCAAATCACATGTGCACATCCACATCTCACTCATCCACAAGGGGCACAACACACTCCTGATCCACGGTGGCACATGGCAGCGCTATCTCCGCCGCAGCCCTCACACACACGTCCCTCACAGCCGCTCTTACATCCTCTCAATGTCAAACCGCCCAACGCCTCAGAAGAGCACAGAACGGAAGCGTTTAGGCATTGAGTGTGAATAATGTGGAGAAGCACGCTTGTTAGTAACCGTGCGTGCGAGTGTTAGTGTGCGTCTCCCAGTGTGTCAGAAGATGAGTAGCCGTGCACGTTTCTCAGAGGAGGCCTGCTACCGGGGCCTCGGAGGGACAAACAGAGCGGGGGAAAGGACGTCTGAAAAGACACATTCATCTGTGGCCTCCAGAGAAACCTTCACAGAGACAGATCACACTCTCTCTCCTCATCCCCTCCTTACCTTCTTTGCACCCAATCCCTCTTTACTCACTTACAAAGAGAAGATGTGTTATTTCTACACACATGGCTAATTTATTGTGTTTTATAGTCTTCATTCCGAGATGTGAAGGACCATGATGGGACCCGACCTTGCTGTGATTTATCTTCTTGTGTGTTTGTTGTTTGTACAGATGAGGAACAGATGAACTCAAATCACTGAGTCTATCCTGAGGTCAATATAATTAGGACTCTCTCTCTCTCTCTCTCTCTCTCTCTCTCTCTCTCTCGCTCAGAATCGAGTCTCCTACTTCTTCTCCTGGTCTTGTGAATAATTATGTGAGGTTTAAAAATGATAAATTATGTTAAAAGGACCTCCTTTACTATTCTAATCCATTTATTGGACATTAGTAATGAATTAAACAGAGGACACTTACCTACTCGATGAAGGTGCAGCACGACCAATGGCGACAAAGACAAGAGAGAAAAGCCATAATTATAATGTGATCAGCACAATGTTACCCATGTAATCAATCATACATTCCATAGCATCTGCATATAATTATTTCCTTGCATAAACATGCAGTTCATTAATTTAACATGGCTACATTACAACAGGCATTTGGCATATAATTACATATATTCCCAAGAATGTTTCCCAACACTGGTGACACTTTACTGCCTGAGTGTCTGTGTTTGTTTGTTTGTTTGCGTGTGTGTGTGTGTGTGTGTGAGTGTGTGTGTGTGTGTGTATGTGTGTGTGTGAGAGGCCTGTGTAAGTGGTTGTTGGATCATTAGTGCTTTTGAGATTCACAGTAGATTTCACAGTCTTATAATGACTGAGTTTGCACATGACAAAGAGATAATTTGTGTTATTACAATAGATCTGGAGGGACGACCAGAGTGAGTATGAAGCGGCGTGATGTCCAAATAAATACAGAGAACTGAAAATATTATCATGAGAACTTAAACATGAGAGAGGGGAAGGAACGGGAACCGCGTGCTCTGATTGGACGTGGTGACGACAGTCAACGATCTCGGCCAATCGTGTGAGTGGCAGAGGCTCTCTGCCATGAAAGACACATATGTACACACACTATTTTTCTCTCTTACCCTGTCACACTGCCTCTCGAAGCCTCCCCCTTCACCCCACCCTCTTTTCTTCCTCCCTCACTTCTTTCCCTCTTTCTCCTTTTTTCAATCTCCCGCTCTCGTTTTAATTACCTAGAATGGCGGCGAGAAGCCTGCGTGAGAAATTAAAAAAGGAAAATGGAGAGTGGCAAAAAAGGGAGGGAGGGAGGGATGGAGTGTAAGGTAAGAACATGGAAGGAAGGGGGATGTTTTGTAGCTTCAGATGGGATGATAAACAATCTATTGCTTTAAGTGAATTAGAATTGGAGTCGGGGAGGATTTAAAACGGATGAGGGAGGTGGGTTGATTTTTATCATGAAGGCGCCGGAAAAACACTGCGAGGTCAATAAGGTTGAAAGTGAGTAAAGTGGGATGCAACCGTCACTGCAAGTGTCAATTCTACCTTTATCTTCCTGAAACACACACACACACACACACACACACACACACACACACACACACACAGAAACACGTCACTCTAACACAAACACACTCGCGCCCACACACACACACACATACACACACACACACATCTAGATATCCCTTTTGTGTTGATCAACGGCAAAGATACATTTGATCATTTTCTTCTAAATTCTATTTAGGTGAGTGTATGCGTGTGTGTGTGTGTGTGTGTGTTGGCCCTTTGCTGTGTCTCAAAGGGACACATTAATATGTCCTTTTTCAGTCTCCCAGGGTGAATGTGTCCCTGCTGTGTGTGTGTGTGTGTGTGTGTGTGTGCCTCTGAGCTTTGCTGCTAGCCTATGGATTCATATCAGCACATCTGTGTCGGTGCCTGTTAGCCAGCCGTGTAACGTGTAACACACACACACACACACACACACACACACACACACGCACACGTACACACACACGCACACGTACACACACACACACGCACACACACACACACACACACACAAAGAGCGACAGGAAGAAGGAAAGCAAAGCAGAGAGGGGAACGGGGACATGATTTCAAAAGCGCTGAAACGAAATCCTCCAGAGTTGAGATCACAGAAACACTAAAAAAAGGAAGAGATGAAAGAGCAGCCGCTCTCTTTTTGAGCTTTTTTAACACACAAAACATCGCCTGTCGTACATTTTTTGGAAGGTAAAAACTGTACGTTTGAAAAACTCTGTTGGGCTAATACTTTTTTGCGGCTGGTCCTCTTGTGTTGGGAAATGATTTGCCGCTCTCATCTCTCCTTAAGACATTTTAGTAATTCTCTCACTTGCCATTCTCCCTCTCTCTTTCTCTCCAGTCCTGTCATTCATTCCTATTTTCTTGCAGCCTGCTGGCTGCATCCCTCCATCATTGTATTTGTAATTTAAATATTCAGCCTTTTTTTTTAAGTGCAAGGACAAAGTTATTATGGCTGAATTCTCCTTCCCCTCTTTTGACCCCGTCCTGCCTTGTTCTCATCTTCTGGAGAGTTAGTGAGAGACAAAGGGTGACAGAGAAAGACAGGGAGAGATAGTGAGCGATAGACGGAGAGAAAGGAGTGGCGAAGAAGAAAAGTGGCCGGACTGCAAGATAAATTCTAACCGTAATGAAGAAGAGAAAGAGAGGGGGAGGAGGTGAGAAGGATGTATACAGAAATGGAAAGAACAAAGTGAGACAGGGATGAGAAGAAGGGACAGAAAGAGATTCTTTGATCGTCATGATTGTTGTTAACGGCTTGTGGCTAACTAATACCCCCATCCCTCTCTTCCTCCCTCTCTCTCTCTCCCCCCCCTCCCTCCCTCCCCCCACCACACCCCATTCAAATACACAAGAATACTATTGTTCTATCTCCAAACACTGATGTTTGGTTTGTGTACACCATGTCAGACTACGATATTGATTATCAGGCTATAAACGATGCAGAGGTGATCAGACCGAGAAAATAAATTCAGTTTATTTCTTTTGTTTATTTTATACAGCCCAGTATCACAAATGTGCCTCAGAGGGCAAATGATGGGAGGAGATTCAAAGACAGAGTCAACATGAGAAGGACGGACAGAGAGAGAGAGAGAGAGAGAGAGAGAGAGAGAGAGAGAGCATGATGGAGTTCCGTGGTGTGTTTGAGCAGACTGCAGTGTGTTGGTTGCTCCGTCTGAACGCAGCAGGAAACTCAATGTACTGAGCTGGTTCATTATGCAGCTCAGGCACGGCTGACTGAGGAGCGGCCGCTTTAAACAGTTAAATCACAACGCAGAGTCGCCTGAAACACACACACACACACACACACACACACACACACGACCAGAAAAGATCAAAGCACTTGATGCATATGGTTTTATATTGAATGAACCCATTCTACTGTTTCACACAGAGAAAAATAATCACACATTCGAGTTACAATGCAAACACATTTGGACATACACACATTCCTGTTGGAGGTAAACGCAAATGAGGTATAGCTTGCTTGCCTCGTGCTAACATCTGTATGTGAATAGGCACACACACACACGCAAACACACACGCACACGCACACACACACAGAGCATAAATAAATCTCATAGCTGCGGCACAACTGATACACTTTCTTTCATTCTTTGTTTCTTTAATTAGCAGGAAAAAAGAGGCAGAACACACAAGCGAAAATGAGAGAATAAGCAAGAGAGAGAAAGAGAGAGAGAGAGAGAGAGATATACTGCCTGTCGGAGACAAGACGTAAAGCCTCTCCTCTGATACAGCGTCTTCTTTTCAACTGTCGGCTCAGGCCTTAAGTAGGACCCCCCCCCCGCCCCGTTACTACAGCTGACGGGGATCTGATCCCTCACCAGATTCCCACAGCAAAATATTGTCATCAAAGAAGTTCCCAGATTGAAACACTACGGCTGTGCACTTGATCTGATTATTTAAATACATAGATTAATGAAATACTGACAAAGTAGAGGGGACACCATTTTCACGTTCATACTTTTGGGTTTACAACTAGAACATGTTGACGTGCTTTGATACAAAAAAGAAGAAGCAGGTATCTTCTCATGGCGGTGTCTGTGTGTACGTCTCTGTCTGAGAGGTGTCTTCCAGACCCCTCCTGAAAAAGCAGCGTCTGCTCTGACTGACGAGAAGGATCCGGTGCCCCTTTGCACCGGTAGTCCTCAAGCTGTGGAGATGTACTCTAACGAGCATGAAGAACCAAGGGGAGCCAAATCCCAACGACTTGTTGACTCACATGTTTTACCGTCTAGGTAGCCAAGAAGAAACGGACACGGTCGTCTTATTTCACCGTTTCTGGGTCGGTGGGCGCTCCACTTTCTCATATGTTCCCTTTTAAAAATCTCAGTCAAATATACAATCTAAATTTAATTTGAATGTGTGCAGTGTTAATAATACATATAGATATCTGAAATAAAAAGATAAAAAACTGATATGACTATAAAACTACATACAAATACAATCAATCTCGGATTATTTCACTCGTTATATCTCCACAGAGTGTTCTAGAGCAGTTTACAGAATACTTTCAGCTAATTTCTAAACACAAGAAAAGACCTCAAGTCATCAACAGGTTTATTCCAATGAATAAAGAAAACAACCTTTGTGTGTTGTTTACATATCCTAATCCCTTAGATGTGGCGGTGTGCGTCTCTGGGCTGCCGGATGCGTCTAATGAGCGATCCTCTCCTTCCAGAGCTCCCAGTATCAAACGTCTCCTTCCACCCCGGTCGTTTACCCGCGGACTGATCTCTGTGAAGTCGACGCTGCTGCTTGTTCCAACTCCTCCGCTTCAAACGCCGCCGTGCCTTTTGTGGGCTGCGCACATCTCTGCTCTCTTCCTCTTCCTCTCCTCCTATCTTCTCTCCTTTACGTTACCCCTTTTCAAGTCTTCCCAAGCGTCTGTGAGTCTTTGCCTTGGCCCTGTTTCTCCTTTCAAGTCAAGACAGGTGGGAACAAACAGCCTGGCAGTTTTGCTCTCTTTTTTTATCAATTTTCTTGTCTTTCTCTCTCTCTCTCTCTCTCTTTCTCTGTTTGTTTCTCCAAATTGAGTTCCATTTTGAAGGAGGGAATCAGCGTTGGTGTATTTTTATATGCAAACACACAGCCTCATGGATTTGGCGTGCGTACAGTAGATGTCTTGTACACAAACACATACTGGGATTGAAACACGCGTCCTTCCAACACAAAGTGCACAAACAGGTGCGCACACAATTAAACCGCTGCTGATGAGAGGAATGCAGCTCATCGGGGGCCGTGCTGTCGGCGAACATGACAGCCGCATGTTTTTTTTTCTAAGAATTCTGGAATATGAGGAAAGTGAAAGAAAATAGGAAATGATTAAGAGTTTTTTGAAGGCTGCCCCAAAAATCGATTTTTGCCATAACTGAATAGTCGAAGGCGGCGCAAAGATAAAGGTTAGTGCAGCTCTTTTGCAGAAGAGTGGCGGCGTTGTTCACGTGGTGCATCATCGGCGCCGCAGCGTTCTGTTGTTTATATTTGATCAGCCAATAAGGAAGTCTTTCATATATGTCATCTAAAAGCACTTGTGGAAGACACATATAAGTAATAAGTAAGAATGTCGTTTGCTTTATCCACTTTCTCACTATAATCACATTAAAGGTCACATTCTGGTGTGTTAGACAGTTATAGGGGAATAATGATACTGCCAGGTTTACTTTCCCGTTTCCAGATATGAGAATGAGATTATTTAATAATCACCCCTCCTGCTGATCTATATTCACCTTCACCCGCCTTGCAC